>JAQFYZ010004057.1:0-11962 GCA_034695085.1 Cylindroiulus punctatus | reverse complement strand
GATACAGTATATTTTGTGAGAATTTTGATGAACTAAGAATCAATTGCATAACATTTGCATGCGACAAAATGTGACAATGTACAATTCTTGGATGTGACAAAATGTAACATAGCTGGCCACATGCCTGATCTTGCATAACATTTTGACTATGCTGGACTATAGCTCCAAGTTATTTTTGACGTTATATAACAAGTTTACAACAACTTGAAAACACATGTTACACGGTGTGGACGCACCTTTAGGGTATATGCAGTGTACATGTAACAGCTAGTGTACCTACATGTACAGCTATACATGTAGTTGAAAGGACCCACCAAATGTAGGGCACATTGAGCTGTTTTCACGCTAGAACTTATGTAATTTGACGAAAAACAGCAAAAATTGTACAACATCCTTTCCTTCATTCCACCATTTTCAGGTAGAATTGCGTCTCATTTCCATAGTTGTGCGTGTGACACTTGGAGGACGAGGACTCGAGCGCGACCATTTTCAGAGAGCACAAACAGGTTGAACAGCGCCACCTTTGTCCCAGTTATTGATGAGACCTCTGATCTCGTTATCGTCTCTTGATCTGGTGAGGCCGCCGTGAATCATTCCCCGGAATTCTGAATGGTCAGCGGTTTCCCACGGACACTGCTTTAAATGCGGATCACAGCGGGGAGCTCTTCTGCTGACCCGACTTTGACCCATAAAAAGCGCACTTCCAAAAATCTAGCATTGTCCTCCAAATATAGTTTACAGCCCCACATTATTGCGTCTCTTCACCTGCAAGCGCCCTAAGCTGTCTAACAACTTGAATACAAGACAGGACAAGATAATGTATATAGACAAAGCACGACCACCTAAGCCTGTCTTTCGCCGAGTACGTTCATTTGTCCAGTTGCATAACATGTCCATGTTTCACACACCTCAGATTTCATCATGCAATCGGTGAAAGAAATAATGGAAATGGCAATGTAATTGGGAATAGGATTTGTTGGTTGGCTAGATGGATTGAAGAATCAGGCAGGTGAATTTAACAACTTTACAAGCATCACCGGAGCAATTTTGAAGACAATGCAGTGGAGTGAGGTTCATACAGTTGACTGTGTGTACATGTATTTATAGGATATACCACAGTGACTAGAACATACAACAGCGCAGTACTGTGTAGTCCCTGCTCCAAAGTACACAACATACTTATATTCCAACCCTGCTTGTCTAGTATACGAGAATGACTTTACAGCTTGTACCTGTAGTTGTCTCGGTAAAAGAACGAAAATTTTTACAGCCAATCCGAGAGATTTGGTTTATCGATGTTCCGTTTCAGGAGTTTCAGCGGTACAAGGAATTACAGGATGGACGAATCGCAAACAGGAAATTGAATCCTATTGGTCTGAACGACGCCATTTTTTTGTTCAGTTGCCGTGACGACTATAGTACCGTCCACGTCGTTGCAGAAATTCATCCCTTTTTGGTTTTGCATTTTTCTTAGTGTTTTTGATTCGTTTTTTTTTGTGTGTTTTTACTTCCTAACAATCTAAACTCAACTAACAATGTAATTTCTGATTTGGCTGCCCCTCGCCTCCAGGCAATCACTGCCAGCCTACGAGTCCAAGACCAACTTCATCATACTAGCTCAACCATAACTTAATTAATACATGCATTTAGTAAAATTTAAAGTTATTTTTTTCAAACTCTACTGGAATAGGACGTCAAATTCGACAAAAATGGATTAGTGGGATGGGGTGGTAGTGGTTGACACTGTGATGGACGTTAATGTTTGTGCACAGTCCCTCGCACAATGTCAGCCTGACGTTGTCAGCTAAGTCTATAATGGGTCCAGAAACGTTGCCAGAATCGAGTTGAGAGAATTCCATCCGAATGTCAACTCGGGTGACAATGTTCTTCCAACGACATCGCCATTTCAAATCCTAATAGACAACGCACCAAACGCGTGACTTTTGTAGCCCTTTTCTGGCAGTTGACATTTGCTACAGTATCCAATAAATGTCAGCGTGGATTTCATTAAACTCCCGGCGTGCATTGCTTTTCCCATAACTTGCCTTTTATCTAGGCCCTTTATCAGGCAGAGGTACGACTGCAAAACAATGCTCGCCTCTTACTGTAGGCATTTGTTTTAATTATGGCCAGGCGAAATTGATTGTCATTGCGATTAAAATTAACGCTGATACACTGTCATATCAGACACCTTTAGGGGGCGCCCAAAGCGGGCCTAATTAAAACCGTGGCCCGAAGATGGAGCGATTCCAATGCGAGAAAAAGGCCTGCCTAAGACAGTGGCAGGCACTTAAGATGAAAAGCTGCTTCCAGAGGGAAGACGTCTTATAAAAAGTCATCTTCGACTCAGCCGCATTAATTCGTTTTCATTAGGAATTCGCCGCGCTTAATTTTTCTCGAAGGGACCCGTTTTAATTTCCCAGAGCTTTAATGATAAAAGCTCAAATTAAATTTGAGGGTAATCAATATTTAAGATGCACGCGGCTCACCAGAGGCGAACCTGAGCAGATTGCTCATTTTTTGGAGAGGGGGAATCTGCTTAGGGAAATTAATTGTCACACACTCATTAATTCAGGTTACGACTCTGGAAATCGCACTAACTGAGCTGGATGGGGAATCTGGAGAATAATGCGCTCGAGGGAAGTTTTTGCAAAGTTTTTATCGATAATTTATTAAAGACTTCTAGTAAACTCTATTAAAGAGATCGAAATCTTGGGGGAAACATGTTCTAATGTACAGACTTTAGCAAGTTTGACTTTCAAGACAGGCTTCGTCAAATGGTTATGAAATTGGTGCGTTTTACAAAGAATTTTTCGTCAAAGTGATTGTTGGATATTTGAAACAAGAACAAACAAAAAAACCTGCTCCGCCATGGATTGAATTCAATTCAACACAGCCACAGTCAGCACCAGGGGTCCAATGTGGTGGGGGGTAGAAGGGGGTAGATTTACCCAAGTACATGTACACAAATTTTACAGCAAAAACAATGAAAGCAACGATATACACTGTATAGAATGTTAAATTTAAGTAACAAAATAGTTAAAAGCTGCTGCAATACAAAAGAACAAGAAAAGAGAGAAAAATTAAAAACAGAATATGCAGGAAATGTACTTAAAACGCACCAAGTTAAGAACCTATTGGCTACAATGCCATTCGTTATTGGCATTTGAAGAAAACTATCTTGAAAGGATTCGACACCATGATGAAGTGTGTTCTACCAACTGCTCGTAAGCTTTCAGTGATTGCCTGGAGGCTGGCAGGTAAAAACAAACTACTTATAAAGATTAGCTTAGTTAGGTTTGGTTAAACACACAAAGGCAAGTCATGTTTTTCTTGTATATCAGTCTGATTACCAGACAAGCACATTCCGAATTTGTGCACATTCGGAGCTTACAATCTGTACTATATGCAAATTTAGTTCAACATTAATGGCTGGCAGTTACCACCGTCATCAGTGTCAACTGAATTTCTCTCCTTTGGAAGCCATTCAACGTCTTTTGACATGCAAAAAATAAGACCAACAGTATAGATTCAAACAGGCATGCAGATCCATAAGTGGATTAGAATGACAGTACCACCTCGGTGGTTTCCAACGATTTTCAGAATTTGCTTTACAAATAATTCTCGGAAATTTCATCGAAGAACGAAGTCTTTAAAAAAATATATAACGTCTAGTGTCGAGAGCCGACTTGTTACGCGACATTGCTTTAAGCCAGTTTAAGGGATGATAAGGCTGAGATTATTTAAATTGCCCCATATTTTCGTAAGCGGATTAAGCAGCTGTTCGTTCAGCAAACAATTAACCGATGCGCTGTTTATGCAACAAACTTCTCCGACATTAAAACTGCGCAAATAGGAAGCTCGCCTAACAACTTTTATGCGAGCAATGCTGTTGCTGTGTACATGTACTTGTTTACATTAATTTTATAAACATAATCCACATTACAAAACACGCATACTATCTCTAAAATTGGAAGTTGCCATTTTAAGTATGTCAAATCTTGATAAAATAATCCAAGCAGCCCACCATGGCTTTGAAAATCGTTACATACATGTATACTTTGGACACTTCAATTAACACTAGTTAGCTCTATTTACGTAAATTAATGCCATTCATTGGACGCCCGCCCAAATTTACTGAAACTGACAAAACATACTGATTACCAACCATTTCATTCGATTAAAGGTAACAAAGGGAACAGGAAGAAGCCGTTATGGTAAGATATCGTTTTTCAATGTTCAACGAGGCATAGTACCTTTCAAATAAGCAAATTTGCGTCTCGAATCCAGCGAGGTATGTAATTGCCTCAGGGATGCTTTGTAGAAATTATTCTTTCCCATTTACGACCATTGTTCGACAATGTCTGAAAATTTCTCGGAAATGTATGGAAAAATCAAAGGCATGCATAATCCTACTCAATCCTCCGATATTAGTACGCACTATTACACATCGTGCTTGGGAAGCTCCTAAAGCCACCTAGAAATACAAGTTTTTCCCATTTTTTTTCTGTTTCTGATTCATGGAAGGAGTTGCAATCATGTACACAGTCTATATGCACCATATTTTAAATGAAAATGCCCATTTTCCATGCAGATTTCATTTAAATATCGCGCTGTATCAAACATGTTATTTGAAATACATGGTCATTATGTCGTGTAGTTCAAATTATCCTTGTACTACACAGCGTCCTCATAAAGCCATACCCTCATAACACAAATTAATTTCTTTTAAACTAATTAGAGTTACAAAGAAACGAATTCTGGAATACTCCGGTTGCATGCAAAGCTGTAAAGAACTGTAAAAAATCCTGAAATCTCTTTCAGTTTTTTTTTTAAATGACGATGGTATGAATTTCTGATCACCCTGTATCGGCCGCAGATGCATTTCATCCCAAATCACTTATATTTATACAAAATATTCAAATTAGTGGAAAAAATTGCTTTTTTCAGTTTCAAAACACTGTACCAAATACGCATTAAATACATCTGTCTGCAGTTATAAGCGTCCTTCTAAAGATAGCTAACATATTTTAATATTTAGCGGTGCATTTAAAACCCCATTTTTGAATTTTATAAAGTTTATTTAGTTTGCGTGATTGCAACCCGCGAGTGAATGTTATCTGCGAATATACAAATAAGAGCCAAATTCAGCTGTTCAGCTATTTTCCCATTGCAGTCAAAAATCCAATTTAAAGAAAGGCATTGTTTACGTAACGCTATTTAAGCGCTATTCAGCAGTGGAAGCACGAAGAATACACTGTATATATTTATAGCAAAAATAAAAAATGTAGGTAGAGCGACATTTAATGGCTTTCACATTTTTCATGAAAAGTAATTTATATCCTGTCTTCGGTCTGGTGTATTTGCGGCTAAATTTAGATTCGCATCCAATTTATTTTCTAGAGCATGGCGCTGTTATTTCAGCAAAATTTTAATTATCTATATCCAACATGAATTCGAAAACATTATTTTCTTCAGAATAAGGATCTGCCTATATACACTGTAGGCTTTGCGTTGAAATCTTCGATCTTTATTGCAAAATGATGATAATAAAACAGGGCATCGAAGATTGCAAAACAAGCATTGGGATGCTACGCCATTCAAATCCAATATAGTGCGTTTGACACAATTGTATATATAAAGCGAATATAAAAGAAAACATTTCATTTTTTTGTTCTTCCAAAAAAAAGTGCATCTGGGGACGATTTCCCGATGATCTTTTTTTAGGGCTGTTTCCTTTTGCAAATCATCATGCATGTATTAAGCATATGTTTTGAGTATGGAAAACAAATTCATAACAGTGTTAGAAACTAGTTTATATTTGCTCATAGCGATCAAATTTAGATTAAAATAACCAGAAAAATGCTTGTTGTTTATTGTCCATGTTAAAATGCAAATGCCAGTATCTGATACCAGCAGTTTCTAAGAAATGTCTGTCAATGTAAAATGTATACGTGACAAACCCATGTCAGAACTGTACCTAGTGATGTTTTACATATAAATTTGTAAATTTCTGAAAGGGTCACAAAACTGAACTGACTCCTTACTAAATAAAATTAAAAACGGAACCTGTTTCTAGCTGTTGTTAACGATTGGAATGTCACCAGCACCTGCTAAATCATTCCGCCCAGAGTATTTATTGGAGGACTTGAAAGGAATTAACAAAACACTCTGCATCTGGAAAGCTGAGATGTTAAGCAAATAAAACACTCCATCGGCCCTAATTATTCATGGCTGGGGGTTAGTAGCGAGAAAACTGCGAACGTTATTAATGATTTTTCAGCATGCCTTCAAGAATGCTCCACATTAGCTTTACAGATGAAATGGAGTTATTTGAAAATATTTTAGCAAGCATGGCATAATAAACTCTAAGGCGATTTAGCGCGGGATGAGATGGGGGACTCAAACAGAAAATTTTCCTTAGGATGATGATAGGAGTCCATCAGAGCATATGGTATAAATACATTCTGCATTATACATGGATTCTGCTGAATGCCCTATGTATTGGTGTCATAACAGTAGGGTTGACAATCGAATAAAGGGGTTCAACGTTTAAATTCCACTACATATATATGTATATGGGGTCGCAGAGAACACTGATTGGTTCGTAGGAAGTTGCACGTTCCAAAAAGCATATAACAAACAGTCATTAATTAGCACGAATTATCGTGCTTTCGTCCACGTGCTATGGACTCATCAGGTGGATAAAAACGTACTGAAAACGTCCAAAGTGTTCCAAAAATTAATACATCTATTTCAGTTATCAAAACTCACCAACTTGACTGGTCATTGTAAACGATTAATGCCATCAATTTCTTTCACCACCGTCATTAATTAGCACGAATTATCCGTATCCATTGGACGTTTTCAGTAAGTTTTTATCCACCTGATGAGTCCATAGCACGTGGACGAAACGCGTCGTGGATAATTCGTGCTAATTAATGCCTGTGATGAAAGGAATTGATGAAATTAATCGTTTACAATGACCAGTCAAGTTGGTGAGTTTTGATAACTGAAATTAATATATATAACAAACAGGCATGTTGGTACTATACATGTACTTCAAAAAATGAAAAATTGCATGAAAGACATCACGATGCATTCTTGCACACATGAAGGACATCACGATGCATTCTTGCACACATGAAGGACATCACGATGCATTCTTGCACACATGAAAGACATCTCGATGTATTCTTGCACACATGAAAGACATCTCGATGTATTCTTGCACACATGAAAGACATCACGATGCATTCTTGCACACATAAAAGACATCACGATGCATTCTTGCACACATGAAATAATCACGATGCATTCTTGCACACATACACGTACATTGTTTCCTTTTAGTGTACAGTGTACTGAGTGTAGGTGAACAACTGCGAAGCACACGCCAATTAGTTTCACATCCCTAGATTCAATGGCTTCAAAAGCCAATACAGCACATCGTGTTTTGCAGAACTGCTCGAGGCGCACTTGTTCAAGAAGCAGACGCGATATTACAATTCCAGGCCCCAAATTTAAGCAAATTTGTCGCGCAGCACTTGGCATTCAAATTCTATGAATGAACTCCTTCAGATGACTTCTCTCTAATGTTCCCATTTTGCATCTCATAAGCGAACGGCTTTTCCCATGGAATGAACAAAATGGCACGCAATTCAATTCTAAAACGCAGGTTGCAGAAAAGGCGAACGCGTGTTTGCGCCAATGCAAGAGGGAATTCCCCTTCGCACCAAAAGAGCTGTCTCCAGCTCACTACAACTCTACGAGCTTGTGAGTCGAATTGAAATTGACTGCACGGAATACTTTGGACAATCAAGTGGATGTCTCAGAGCCCTCTGGGACGCCCACAAGATGCTCTCTTCCATACTTTATAACGCAATCCTCGACGAATCAATCATCACCAAAGAGAAAAATGTATAACAGAATATAAAGACTGTCAAACACAACATTCGACGTGAATGTAGAAACTACTGAGCACAGAATTAGATAACAGGGTCTGTCCCTGTTAAAACTAACGGCATGTTGGTTTTTTTTTTTTAAAAAAAAGCTTTGAAAAAAGCTCAAAATAAATATGTTAGAATTAGTTTTTTTTCCATATCAGGCATGTGGCCAGCTATATCACATTTTGTCACATCCAAGAATTGGACATTTGTCACATTTTGTCACATGAAAATATCGCATTTGTCACATTTTGTTACATGCAGATGTTATGCAATTCATTCTTAGTTCATCAAAATTTTCACAAAATATACTGTATCTGCAAAAATGTTACATTTTATTCATGTTTTCCCCTTTTTACACACGTTTTGGATAACTGATTTAAGTTTTTATCAGCAAGCTCTATTGCCGCCTTGGCGCTTTGAATGATGACATTTGCAGCTTCTACTTTTACAATATCTGTGCGGCTAGTACTGCAGACCTCATGTAACATCTCCATTCCTGCAAGCAACATTTTTTGGGCTTTTTCCTTCTTTTTTGGTAATTTCCTCTTCATCAACAGACTTTTGAGCCTAGTCTCCCTTATAATTATACAGATAGGTCATCCATAAGAGGTTTCCCTCTTTATTTGTTGCATTTGTCACATTATTTTCTATTTTTTACAGAAATTGTCACATTTTGTCCCATTTGTCACATCGGCCACATCCCTGCCATATACAAATTTGTTTTATACCCCCTTCATGGAACGAAATATGTGCAGATTTTATACTTCAGAAATACAGTTCGTTAATGTTTCTATTAATTAGAGATAGTTACAGCTATAGGTGGCGTCATATCCAACACTAACTACCTACCCCCATTACAAACAAATTCAAACAGATAAAGGTGCAGAGAGCATATTTTGGATGTGAAAAATGTTTTTATATAATGTATTCGGTCCACAAAGACTGCTGGTGGCGCAGTAAACTCAACCTCTAGAATTTAGTTGCATATTTGCTGACCCCCAACCCCCTATAATCACATCATGGGTTCAACATGTTTTCAGAGCTTCTTACTTGTAACAAAAATTGTTTACAGGTGAGGATAGGATTTTATGATCACCCAGCATATACTGGCACATCCTGGAAATATGACAACCTACTGTAAGCAATTTACAGCTAAGTCACGAAAATCGATTTTGGGTCACGGAGTAGAAAACTGCGTTGAAAATATTCTGTCAAAACAGTTTCATCAAGCTGATGCTCCCCGAATTTCGAGCACCTTTCCTCGATCCCGAGTGACCACCTTTCAGAAAGCTACTTTGCACAAAATTAGTTTCCACAAAAAAGCTCTTTAGTGATAAAATCAAGGCTGCATTCGCCACTTCGAACACTGCTCATCAGAATCGAATTCCCACAGCAGCTCGTCGTTGAAAACCAAAACATGGCTTTAAAAAACCGGAAATCAACCGACAAGAAGTTCATGAATTAATGAGGCTCCTAGGGACTTTGTGCATGTTCGAACTGTAGTTCCACCAGTGACAATACACAGTATAACCACGTAAGTGCCATGGATCACCGCGCTGCAAAGGAAGGTTTTTTGCGTGTTTTGGAAGAGGCTTTGCGTCAGACTACAACTTAAACTTTCGCTCATCTGCATGCATGCATAACAAATACTTAATCCCCGAAGACTTAGCTGATTAGCAGAAGGCATTACTGCTGCTGATTGTTGTGAAACGGCGTAATAAGCTCATTTCATCAGGTTTTTTCCCCCGTTTTGGTTCATTTGGAAAAGGATTTGCATTGACATTACCGAGTCGTTGGTGCACAACGAACAATCATAACATGTTCTCACAGAATTATGCATGGCCTGTGTCAACTTTTGCAGCAAGGTACGGACAAGGTAGTGTACATGTAGTGGTACGTCCCATATGGAAAATAATATGTACTGTACATAATGTATTTATAATATACCTGCATATATCTGTAATATACTTAACATATATGCTACAAAACATGTTATATTTATAATATATTTTCTGCATATACATTTCATATACATATCTGGGAAATATATACTGTGTATTAACAATTAATTACTGTTCCTAACTTTAATATTAAATTAGAAAAACATAACCAAGCAGGTTGGTCTTTCGGTTAACGTGTCTGCCTGCTGTCTGGGAGACCTGGGTTCGCTTCCCAGGTCGGCTGTCTGGACTGCAGTTTTCGTGGTTTTCCATAATCTCTACAGGACTAATTGTCGGTAGAGCCACCCTCCAAAATCTAACACGACCATCCCTTCCCCTACTAATTTACCATTACACCTATTTAGTTAACCATAGTGCCTATATTGCTTGCCTTTGCTTTTTTCCTATTAACAATATTTACCACATATTCCCATTATGCATTGCATATATTTACAGCACATTTTCAATACATGAAGGAATATATTTCAGGTATTTATTTCATACACGATAGCATATTTGACATAGCAACATTTTGGTATATGTTCCATATATAAATAATATGTTTCAAAAAATATATTTATTACATATTTTTTTTCCACATGGGACAGTGTGACAAAATAATTTGCTACACTAAAAGGTCCGTGTTATCGAATAACAAGTGCTGCGTTGCACAACTGCATTGCTATCAACGCTTTTCTCGTAACTCATATCAATTTTCTACGAGTGAATGGAGACTTGTAAAGTGCTGCTTAGCATTTGACGTTTTATGACGAACATTATTCCCATATCGGAATTTACTAAGTACAATTATTACGATCAATGTACATTTGTTGTTGCACAGGGTGAGCCTTATTTACTTAATTCTTACAATTTGTTCCATATACTGTATTTGATTCGCTCGCCCGAACGACGTTGTAACCCACAAGATTCTATTTCCCTGCCAAACATGTAGGTCGAAACTATAAACTACATGTATAACCAGATTATTTTAGCATAGATGTTTACATAATGACACGTTTTACTGTCCATTGTCGGTTAATCCGTAGTTCGGGTTAGTGATTCAACATGTGGGAAACCAAGCATATTTATTCAGTCCATACATTTATGGCCTGAACACTCGTGGTACCATTTGCATGTAACAGTTTATCAAGGTATACCGAGTATACTTCAGATACTGGAATGATTTTCTACATTGTCCAAAATATTCAGACATTCAGAACTACGCTCAACGTGTTTGTTTCAAACTCGTTACCATCTCGGTGCCTCAATAGGCGCAGCAGGAATTGTTATTGACAAAATTGGCCTCTTATTCAAATCTAAATACTCCTTCCCCAGAGGCAGCGGAAGTAGTAATGGCGTCGACAAAATTGTCTTCGCAACCAGAGAAGCGTATGCTCGTTGATAGGCAAGAACGACCCCAGCCGAAACTCAGACTCCCAGAACCGGAAGCGGGGGAAATTCAAAACCGGAAATTATCACTATGGACCCCTCGAGCAACGCTCGGATTGGAGGAGGACGCAAATTCGGCGCAAACAGCTGAGAGACTTCCGGTATTGGCAATCGAACGTGAATTATTCGCCCCAATTACTCCAGCCATGCATTTTGCTGCAGCAAATCGTCACAGATGGCGCTGAGACCTCCAAACACGCATTCCAGGCGCCATTTTATATGGTTTTCATTAAACTTCATTCTTCAAAACTTGCATTAGAAGAATGATAAATGGGTGTTCAAAATACATAGCAGCTCTAGTCAAAAATGCAAAAATACTATGATAAAAATTATGATGATGGAATTTGACATCAAAGGAATATTGTTCATTTGACAATAAATACTTCCACGTAAATATATGCAGTATTGATTTCAATATAGCTATGATACACAGTTAGTCCCCAATGAGCACAGACAGCGCTGAAATCTAGCAATATATCACCGAAAAAAAATATATGAAAAATCACGCAGTTAAAAATGAAAAAATAAACAAGAAAATCGGGACACCTTTCAGGGTTCCCACATTTTTTTGAGAATGAAATTCCCTGACTTTCCAGGTTTTTCCAGGACTTTTTCGAGTTTTTC
>JAQFYZ010004056.1:0-11962 GCA_034695085.1 Cylindroiulus punctatus | reverse complement strand
AACTTATTTTCAAGGGCATTTTTTAAGTCAATGAACATGATTTTAACTACGGAGCATTATTAACGGGAGGACACCATCGCGTTCCTCTAAATTTATATGAAATAAATATGTAAAATATAAAACATTAAATAATGGAACTGCAATAAGTTTATTACATTTTGTTGAAATGCGCATCTTGATATTTTACCATAATATGACATTCTTACCATACTTCCATTCATCAAAATGTTATGATTAGCAAAATACATCTGTATCAAACAGTATCAATGGACCTATTTAATCTCTTCAAAATGTGTATCAAGTTTTTGATACAATTTTTTTCATGACCATATACTGTATGACTCAAAAATGGTCTTATATGACATTCCAGACCCCATATATGGTCTTAAACATGGCCATACATACACTTATATGGCTTTCCAAATCACATATATGGTCTTATATGTGGCCATACATGGGCATATATGGTCTTATATGTGGCCATATATGGGCATATATGACATATATAATCCCATACATGGCCCTATTACATTGTTCCACCTAGGCTTATTTTATGCAAAAGCTTACATGTACATATTCATGTGTTTTCAAGATGTTCTTAGGCTGGCACTTTTTATAAATTCATAGTCGTCAATCCATCTGTATGCCTTAAGGTGTCCTTTCAAGATTTTTAAAATTTGGCAAGCATCATTTTCATAGCCCAATATGCACCTCTAACATTCAACATGGCTGTGCTACAAAAAATCCAGATATTATAACTAATTTCCCAGACCTAGCTTATCAGGTTTCACAGACCACTAGACCCTCCTTAAATTGACCTCGATGATATTTCATTCATATTCATTTCATATACATGTATGTTGCTTGAATTTCGTTTTTCCCAAAGTACTTGACGACACTTCTAGGGATTTTCCTCTCACCGGAGTTTGGCATTTTTTGAATTTGCAGCTATTACACATCGAATTTCGGACAATGTAGTCAATATGCAATTTTAGACAAAGATTGGAAAACCGGTATGGTATACGTATAAAGATTGAAATTAGCGATTGTAGTTGGAATGTTTAAGAGTATCACGTTATCGTTCTGTCCTATTCAGATTTATTGATACAGCATAGGTAACAGTTTTCTTTATTGCCCCAAAATGTTGGTTTATTGCAAACTTGGGGGTCTTAATTATCAGTCTGCAGACGCGTCCTCCCAAATATGCATCGAAAAGTATGATTATTCGTGAGTGATTCTCGTCCTCATTTTCTACCGCATTAGCCCCAAATGTGTACAACAAGAAGTCACACGTGGCACTTGCATTGATATCATGATTCGCAATATCTTTAATGTACGCGCCCGTTAAGGCCAACCAAAATCAACACCGGTCATCTGATAAAACTTGACGTTAAATGGACGAAAGAAATCTCTGAGGTTCTGAATTGTCGAATTGTCCACCAGGGGATGAGTCCTGCCTTTCGTCTTGCCCAGGCACCTGGGGCTGCCGTTGCCCTCCGACTTCTTGAGACAAGGAAACCCTTTGGTTTCGTTGAAGTAGAAGTGGTTTTCGGTGACTATCTGTCGGATGCCCAAGAAGGCCTGGACCTTGGCCATTTCTCCAGCAGGGTCTTTGATCAGTCGCTCGCCACTCACGAAATGAAACTGTTTCAGTGGAAAGCACTGCAACCAGTGCTCCAGGTGCCTGGCGTACACGCCGATCTTGATGGCGCCCCAAGAGGTGTCCACCAATCCCGTGGCGTTGTTCAGGAAGGCTAGTTCGTCGAAGGACTTCATGTGGCGCCTCTTGCTCACCGTCTGGGCATAGTCCGAAATGGCCCTGGTCACTGGGTCCCTGACCACCACCAGCAGCTTGATGTCACGGTCCATGCTGTCGCGGATCCGACGAGGGACCTCGCGAGTCACGAAGTAACTCGGGGTCTTCTCCATGGTCAATTGGCTCTCCAGCGTCGGTGGCATCTGCTGCCTGAAAAACAAAGCATAAGAACTGTGGAGTTAACTTCTGGTAAGAAAACTGATGGCAATTAGCGATAAATTGGCGGTAAACTGATATTCCGGGATGACAGTTAACATGGGCATGTGTTTGCACCTATAGTACACTGTAAACTGTAAAAGTACAAATGCAGTTTTTGTGGGGTAGAAATGTGCATTTGCACCCCATGTATCATATATGTACCCAAAGGGATAAAATGATTTAAATATTTGTACTTCAAGGTACAAATGTCAAGGGTACACATATGTACCCAGTGGGTGTGTATATAGTTTCAAAACATTTGTACCCTTAAGGTTCAACATTTGTACTTTTTCCGTTTAGAGTGTAGGTTGACTCACTGAACAAACTGGGGGCAGGGCCGGGACAACCAATCAGAGCAATTTGGCTTATTGATGTGGTTTTCCCGCACAGGAAATGGTAAAGCAAACAAGGCAGTCACGATGGCAGTTTCAAAACAAAGTTCTAAATTGGTAAATGATAATTTATTGAAGTAATAATACCACGGAATTTCACTAAGAAAATAAGAAAAACGCGATAATTAAGGGGGATGCGCAGTAGCGCAAGTATACCGATAATGTGTCTTTCGCGCATGTTGGGATTTCTAGAGACTGTCCGTCTCCTACCCGTGGCGCCACCTGACGGACGAATGGCGAAAGTCCCGTTCCCTTACGACAACAACGCTCGATTATTTAGTATGATCATGTAGAGTTGAAATTGATTTTGTGCACATTTGGAGCAGGACGTCCGGGGTATCTTCTAAGCTTCTCCTAATAGCTCGTAGGCTGGCAGTGATTGCCTGGTGGTTAGGTTGGAGTATACGGTACCAAAGTTACTCCCTGTTTGTATGGTATAGAACTATAGATTGTAGCTCGTGTAGTTCTTAAACTGCAGTTATACAGTAATTAACGATAGTGTTTAAATTACGGTTGGCTGAATCACGCTACCCATTTAGGATTTCGTGGTGTAAGTGTAGTCAGTGCGCCTTACCACAAGACGCATCTGCGAATCCATTTGGAGGGAAATGTTTCAGAAACCCGAATGCAAATTCTTGAAATTAAGCCGCGTAGATTAGCCTTATGATCACTTGAAGGGAGAATCTTTGCGTCTCTGAGACATTGATGCTTCAAACATTGATTCTTTCCCATACCATCGTGCGCATAATCCAAATTTCCCCCTCCATTATTTCGTTATCCCCCTATTTCAGGGCTTTTCGACTGGCGTATTATGCGTTTCCCTATAATTACAATGCAGTTTTTAATTGCTAGATTAACATTTGACGACGGCATGATGATATGATTTTTCACAATTTCATTGCAGTAAATTATGAAAAGCGTTGTGTGGCCATTTAATGACGCCGAATTACTGGTCTGCCAAATAGCACGCGGAATTAAAACCGTTAAAGGGATTAACCTTTCCCTTCTGAAGTTTATCCCTGAATATTTAAGCTCCTGGCTCATAAATTACTTATGATCATGGAGACAAGGGCGCGCTGGAATGCGACCCTCCTTGGCGTATTTATTTTATAGACACATACGCCATGGTGATTCTTCTAAGCTTGCTTGACCATTTGTATACAGCATATTAAGTTTAGCAATTGGATTAGTTTCTGACCGCTATGGAAAAAGAGACATTTAAAAATGTGTTATTTATCCTTCATACGTGTAGTTGACGAATTGTTGAAAGCAAACTTGGTTTGGGGTCTGAATCCATGATTAGTTATTAGACTCTTAATTTGCGGATACGAACCAGCCTCCACTTCCCCTCCCGATGAAATAAACCTCAAAATAATGCGATTGTTATTCAAAGTAGACCAATTTTCATCTCCATTTTATTTAATTTATGCAGGGGTTCGTGCACCTCGCGACCTCTCCTAGTCGTTTGGCGCAGTATTTAATGAGCTTTATAGCAAATTAATGGATCCATTACTCGCCCTGTGCATGAGTGAGAAATTAAAAGGGGGAAAAAGGCCAGCCACTCTTTCGTGGCCTGAAGGCAATGAAGACATTCTTGAAAGGGAAACTGGGGAAAATGTTTCCTTATGTCCATCTGTCTTACGAAATGCACATATGGCTCTGCTATTTGGCTAATGGCCTCTACATAAATTCCGGTTTGTCATCTATTAGTATAGACGACCCAAAAACAATATCCTTCCCATTAGGACCAGCCTCGACCCTGCGTGCCAATGGAAAAATTCGCAGAAATGCACTAAACAATGCCTATTTATGAAGAAGCATTGTGAAGATGCTCAAATTGATTTCAGAGAAAACGTTTGCGTGAATCAATTTAAGTTATCTTTAAGTCTGCGTGAAAACATAGCGTATACAGATGTGATGCATTTTAGACCTTGTTTCAGTGCTATACTCATCCCAAAATAGGAGCGAAAAAAATGACGTCGTTCAGACCAATAGGATGCCATTTCCTGTTTGTGATTCATCCATCCAGGTCGCCGAAAACAGCCACTGAGTGGAGGCTGGTGAGAGGGAGAAGCCTAAAGTGGTGCCCACTGCCAGAAAGCGCTTTAGCCAATAAGAGGTCAGCACTGCAGTCTGCAGTGGTCGGTCCAGGATCGCGCATGAGGCTTATTGGGTCACTCGTGAGCCCTGTGATCACTGAGGAGTACCAGGGTCGCACATGTGGGCTGATTGGCTCGTTCGTGGCCCCCGAGCGTTCAAGGTGTATACGCTATGCTTCCGGGTACCGAACTCACGCATGCTTCGTCCACCACGGCAAGTATGGTTCCGGCAGCCATTTTCCTTTCTCCAACTATCATAGGTTCTGAATAGCCGGGACGAACTTATCGATAAGCCGATTTTCTATGATTGGCTACCTAAATTTTCGCTCTTATCTTGGGACTACTATAGGGTGGAGCAGCTTTCACGCTTAAATTTCAGCCATTTGCGCTTTTCTGAACCTTCCCTCGTGAAATTATGCAGATGCCATTTACTTAGGCCTGTCCGAACATTACGTGGCCGAAGGCGGAATATTCGCTGAAAAGGAGTTTTCATGCTGGAAATTAAAACACAAAACTGGTGAGAGGTCAGAGATTATCGCGCAAAACCCCATCATTATCACTCTACTGGACGAAAGGTTATCGCTTATCTCGAAATTGAAAGATCTTCATGCTGAAGCAGGTCGGGGTCATCCAGGAATGCGTTTATGCGACTCTGAAAGTTTGAATAGTTTTTCTTTCATGTTTCCTTTCATCTCATAGGGCTCACGCCTAAAATTCGAACTCTTAAATTTGTATAATTTAGCACCTGAGGAAGACTATAATCAGCCGAAACGTTTTACCAAATATTGGAGTCTGACAGAGAAATAAACTTAATATAAATTTTGTATACCTGTCAAAAAGAAAGATGTCTTTTCTCTCGTTAACCACCCAATTGTGATATCAGTGATCCTGAGTCGATTATTTATGAATTACAATATAAACAGAAAAAGTACAAATGTTGAACCTTAGGGGTACAAATGTTGATTGCACTTGTACCCTTGACACGTGTTCCCATGTTCATATTGTACTTTGAGGTACAAGTATTTAAATCATTTCATCCCTTTGTGTACATATATGATATATGGGGTGAAAATGTACATTTGTACCCCACAAAAACTGCATTTGTACTTTTACGGTTTACAGTGTAGAGACTTCTGATTTCCAAAATTGTTTCTCTTACTAAATTTTGAACCGCATAGCAAATGTCGCATTATACAGACAAGCACTTGGTAGTATACTGGCATGCACTTGTCAGTATACTGATGTTAATTTTCTCGGCAGTGTACTGACGATCATTTTTCATAAAACTGATGTTCGCTTGATAGTGTGCTGAAAAATCACTTAACAGTATACTGATGTTCACTGGGTAATATACTGACGTGCACTTATCAGTATACTGACGCGCGCTGTTTAGTATACTGACGATCACTTTTGACGATATACTTATGTGCGCTCGGCAGTATACGTGACCATCATAGATTTTTTCTGTATGTATTCTGCACGGGAACTCCTGTAGACGTAATTGAGCACTAAGTTTTTTGTAAGAATGTTTCTGCAAAAATTGTTCTGTCTGATATATATATATAGCTTCTGCACATATTCTGCACAGCAGCTCCTGTAGTTATCATTCAGCAGAGTTTTATGCAGTTAGGTTTCTGCAAAAAATGTTCTGCATAAGGTGTACACAGTACAGCTTCTGCAGGAATATGCGAGCCAGTATATGCAGAGCTTGCTCTAGCATTATCGACCTGCAGAAATCTGCAGAATTCTACAGGAACATTTCTGCAGGAAAAATACTGGGACATTTTTCTGTTCATTTTCTGCACAAAATTTTTGTATGGGCAATCTCCAAGTTTTTGCGAAGTTTAACAAAATTCATCAATATGACATCTGCTGGGCACCTCGTGCAACCGCAAAACTAGCTTTCAGAGACATGGGCTTGTTCATTCAACCGGTCATTGGCGGGTTTATAATGGACACTAAAGTTACAGCTGTGGTTGCAGTCCAGTCACGTCCATGCTTCTGCATGCCTGGCACACGTAGGTGTGTCCTTTTAGCTGTTCACCCCCACCTACTTAGCCTCTCGGTCGCATCGTGCATACTTATGAGGCAACCTGCAGCGAAGGAGACTAGGGGTCAAGCGTTGATGTCCATTTGGCTCACAAAGCCCGTTAATTATTGCCTCATCCAATAAGGACGCTACGAGTTAATGGTTTCTTAATATCGTTGCCCCCATCGAGCATGTGTAGCAGTTTCAATCCATTTTCATTTGTTGAAAAACTACATGTATTGTATATGGATGACAGGAACATTGTCGATATTGAGGAAGTTTCAAATCAACTTTAGACAGAGGACCGCCCACCCGAATACGTGTAATTTTTGACCTCACATGCACTGTAAACCGTAAAAGTACAAATGCATTTTTTTGGGGTACAAATGTACATTTGCACCCCATATATCATATATGTACCCAAATGGATGAAATTATTTAAATATTTGTACCTCAAAGTACAATGTACCCCTAGAAGCACATGTCAAGGGTACACGTGCGATGAACATATGTACCCATAGGGTGTGTACATAGTTTCAAAACATTTGTACCCTTAAGATTCAACATTTGTACTTTTCCCATTTAGAGTGTATACCAAATATATTAAGGGCATTGTTACGGTGTGTGAAATAGTGTTACAAGCACTGAAAGATTTTTCCAACTGTGTAAGCGGCTTCTTCGAAATTGTGTGAATTTTGCAAATACAGCAGAGACCTGATGGTGCCATTTTTTACGGTACACTGTAAACCGTAAAAGTACAAATGCAGTTTTTTGGGTACAAATGTACATTTGCACCCCATATATCATATATGTACCTAAAGGGATAAAATGATTTAAATATTTGTACCTCAAGGTACAATATGAATGGGTACAAATGTACCTTGAGGTAAGGTACACGTGAAATCAACATATGTACCCATAGGGTGTGTATATAGTTTCAAAACATTTTCAACATTTGTACTTTTTCAGTTTAGAGTGTGGTGGCATATGTGCATTACAGAGGTAATGCTTACAGGTGGCGCCATATGTCATCTGAAGCAAACAAGTATTTAATCAGGGTATTTTGAGGAGCATGAACATTTCAACTCTGTTCATGACCCTGATGGAAATCTTGCATATCAAAAACGTTGATTGTGACAGATTGACAAATTTTTTTCATAATAAGATAAGGCATTTATACTATATTGTAGTAATGAAGTTTAAATGTAACCTGTATTACACCTTGTAAAGGCTGTGCTAAAACTTGAGTTTACTACGTGTATATGTATGTTATTTTCTTCTCGGATTTTAATTGCTCGAATTCCCTGGGAGTAATGATTACTCGAATTAAAATGGTATACGAATTGTTTTTCGGCAATATTTTATTTGAACAAGTGCGGCATTCAGGATTACGAGCCTTGTCCTGTAATTAAACTGTGTGCCTCGAAAGTGCTGGTCATGGCTTCGAGATAAAAAACACAGATTGCAGGAGGAAGTGCAAAAATCACCTTTGTTTCCCAAGAAATTAAAAGCCAGACTACACGAAGAAATCTGTAATTACTGCCAATTATATCAAGATCACTTGACGGCAGGCCGGGTGTGGTCAATACATAAACGATTTTATTGTTATTACAACGTTGCCAATTTTAACAAGACATACAGTAGCTCTAGGCCTGCTTTAAAATCGAACAATTAAGTGCAAATTATTCTACAGTATTTTCACTATTATTTGTCAATTCAACGCCTTTTCATCTCAAAAACTTTTTATACGCATTTGATGCATCAAGCATCTGCAGTTGTTCAGAAAAACTTGATATGACCTCTTTATCGCATAGCTACATGCATTTTCCTTAATGTGTCTGAAAACGTTTTTCAAGTATAATTATGCAGGTGTTGTTTTCAATCTTCAGGCATGACATGCCCAGAACTTTAAGTACTGTATACGAATTAATAGATGCCAAATAATTTCCAAAAAAGCATGGTTTTCAAATTCTAACACATCTTGGAGATAAGGTAACTGAAATAAGAAAATTGCAGACTTCCATAATGAAATCCTAGCAAAGTGCGAATCGAAATTATAAGCTGTAAATGCCTCGTTTCACCCCAAGCAGTGACATAAATATGCGATCAGAATAATAGCACGCTTAAATGGGATAATGATAATATTATTATAGCTGAAATTATGAAGAGGGAGGGCTTGGAGTGAATCACCTGCTCAAGATGATCGGCGAAAAGTGCAACAATAATAATGAGGGAAATTTTGCCTTGCAGCTTCAGGCAACCATTTCTTATACCTATGGGATTCCGTTTTCTTCGAGCACATGAAAACAGCATAAATCTGTTCGTTTCAAGATCATTTCATATTAGGTTTTATGAAAAACGTGTTATGTCAAGACATTTTCAGAAGCAGAAACGTATACCACACCATAATAACATACATAAACATAAATACAGATTGAACTCGATTGAAAACAGCAATTAATGTTTTCTCTATCTTGTTTGTTTAGATATACAGTAAGACAAGAGCTCTTATTTCAACTTATATACAGTGAACATGTATTTTCAATGTTAACATAACTGATTTCTTGGCACGAACATATCTTGAAAGTTATAAAGGACGGAATTAAGTCTAAAAGTTAGTTGGCTAGTTTGTCAGTGAAATACATTCACTGATATTGTATGACAAAATCATTTCTAATTCATGTCTAAGAACGTACATACTTGTTTCGAAAATGGAAATTTAATGCCATAAAATTGTTCTTGGAATAAAAAGTCAAGATGGTTAACCCATCGAAGAATTTTTTGGGTTGGTTCAGGTATTCATTCTACTTCTGTACCACATTTTTATTAGTCGATTTTATTGTTTCATCACATGCGACATACGCTGTATGCTTGGCATATAGGATGAGGTTGCTCGGTTAAAAGTGCAATTTAAAATATTGACGGCAATATTTGTTTGCTTAATATTTTTCAAAAGAGTACCGACCTCATAAAAATATAGCGGGGTGCAGGATGGTCGTTTGTCTTATTTTTTGTCGATTTAATTAACCAAACTACGCCCACTATTGGGCTAGTCCAGATGTCAATGAGCCCAAAATCACTTCCAGGTCCCGCCTCCTGTATTTCCAAACCTGTCCACTGTAAGTCTGTCAGTATGGAAACTTAGCCCCACATCGATTCAAAGACACAATGGAAGTTCGTGTGAATATGACAATTATATTGCTCCGAATCGCACAATTTTACTATTAAATGACAGAAAGAAAACTCGTATAAAAAACTTGTATCAAGGAATGAATAATGTAAAATGTAAGAATGCATGAGTTAGTTCTATCTCAACAATCGTAAAGTTGAGAAAATTATGCAAATCTGTTATGCTATGTTGTTTATTTGCAATGCATTATGGGGGACAAGCAGACGTCTCATATGATAGTTACAGTTGTATGTTGCTGTTGCTATTCAGACAAGAGAGAGGGATAAAACCTATTTTAATCAGTGATACAGTGTGTCCCAGAAGATAAATTCTACAGGATCCACCACAAAATCTAATGAAAAAACGTGATTAAGTTATATTTATACGCTCATGTAGTATTGCCAACTAAACAAATTTTCGCGTTGTTGGAATTCATGGAACTCCCACATGCAAAAGAAATGTATTTCAAATGCATTTTGAAATACATTGCAAATTATGAAATTGCTATTGTAATTTATTACATTATTAAAAATTCAGTCCCAAAGTACATTGAATTTTAAGAAAAATGAATCAAGATGATCTTTTATTCTAAATCTAGAAATTATGTGGTCATGTTATTTTGTGCTGCCACCGGTATAGTAATAACACTATACATTATAAATTACATTTCACAATACCATATGAGCAATTTATGGAATGTATTATGAAATGCATTTTGGAATGTATAATGATATGCATTTTGGAATGTTTAATTAAATGCATTTTGGAATGTTAAATGAAATGCATTTTGGAATGCATTATGAAATGCATTTTGGAATGTTTAATGAAATGCATTTTTGAATGCATTATGAAATGCATTTTGGAATGTACTATGAAATGCATTTTGGAATGTATTATGAAATGCATTTTTGAATGTATTATGAAATGTATTTTGGAATGTTTAATGAAATGTATTATGAAATGCATTTTGAAATGCATTAGGAAAAGCTCAACAAATGCATTTTCAAATGCATTTTATAATTCATTATGAAATACATCGATGTCTCAATCTACACATATTGTAAAATGCATTTTAGAATACATTTTCTATAATGTATTTCTAAATGCATTTCTTTTCCATATGGGCTTCCACATTGTAGTTGCAGTGTATGTGTTCCATGACTCGAACCCACCCTAAAACAACATCGTTAATTGGCACTCTGCATACAGCGTGTAATTGGATTTGCTGTCTTAGGACGACTTTGCTAGACATTGGCACCACCTTGTAGGCGCCCGATGACAACCAACATGAGTACAGCTCGCCAGGTTGTTATTGACCTAAATGCTAATTCGCACTTCAGAATCGAGTTAATTGCGATCGGCGACATGAACAGGCACGCAAATATTGGTAGGCCATTGTTGACTTAAAAATGGCGACTGGTGCAAGAAGTTGGTGTAGCCGACGATGAAACTGCACAATCCGAGGGTCCCCATTGTTGATTTTAGTCAATTTGATCGTGATTTCGAGTGCGTTCACAAAGGCCACTTATTGAACTTTTCATCCCTAGAAGCATTAATCAGCGGAGCTTAATCCACGGGAAGCCATTGGGTGACTGAGACCTCTTGCTGGAGCCTGGAGGGCCCCATTCTTGGCGTCTTGGCAAGAGGTACCCGAGTTTACAAACATCTCTCATTATGGCAGTCGCGAAGCCACCTGGTGTGCCAACGATTAATTACCCCTATGCATCCCCTTAATACTCGTCATTGGTGTCAGGTGAGGTGTTAGCCCGCATTGACTCTTGAGCTGGAAGACATGGGGGAGGAAGAGATAGGCATCGTGTGCCTGTAAGGTGGGACGGAGATGAGGTTGATGATGATGATGATGATGAGGGTGAAAGCACTGCTAAAGGAAAACGTGACTGCATCTTGATGAGTGATGCGTCCCAGATTAGGCGAAGATCAAGCGACAACGCTCATCCCCCATCATACATCACTGGCATCATCGATTCTCACCTTGGCAGTCCCGTGTTGTACCACACAACTGTATTATTATAATCGCATCAAGACCGAAGCAAAAAAGTTATGAAACGGGGCGAGCCTTAGACGGATTAGACCTTCGGCGAGGAAAAACTTGTACCAGGATTAGTCCTGATACGTGCAGATCTTCTGTAGACCAGCCAGGAGAATATATTACAAAATTTGCGTTGGGTTTCAGCTGCCTGACTTAATTTTGATATAACCATTTTTTTTTTTTTTTTTTTTTTTTTTTTTTTTTTTTTT
>JAQFYZ010004055.1:0-11964 GCA_034695085.1 Cylindroiulus punctatus | reverse complement strand
AAAATATTTGCAAAAACTAGTTCATTTTTTGCATTTTTTTTAAAACATTTTTCAAAAGCTGTTCATTTTTTGCAAAATGTTTGCAAAACTAGCTCACTTCTTTACATTTGTTTGCAAAAATTTTGCAAAAGGCAGGTTTTTGCTTGCATTTTTTTTGCAAAATTTAGAAAACCAGCTCACATTTTCGCTTTTTTTGCAAAAATTTGTCACCCTCATATATGAAATCTGGTCCATTTGTCTACACTTGGGAAGGCTTCTTATTCGCCTTGAATTACCAATAAAAACAAAATTTGGAGTAAAGGTGTATAATTGGTGTATGCCTATTTCTTTTCAATTTCCAGTGGTCAGAGAAATTTGTTTCATTATCTTTTACTTCTATTCCATCAAGTCTTAAATTAAGAGTTTTTCGATTTATTAACCATTCTATCTAGTATGAATTTTTCTTTTTTGGCTCCAATCTATCTAGGGTAAATTTTCTGTTTTGGCAAACGGGGTCCTGACCCCTGGAACCCCACCCTGGATCCGCCACTGGACTATGCTATAGTTCCCGGTTGAATAGTCCCTGCTCGAATTGCAACTCACGATGCAGTTGATATGTATGAATGCTTGCATACTGTATGTGCTACCTGAAGATAATTAGAAATAACGACAAATTTGACCTAACCTAACCTAATCAAACCTAACCTAACCTAACCCTACTTTACCTAACATAACCCTTCCTGATCAAAAATAACCATTAAAATACGCATTAAGCATAAATTAAAATCATGATTCAACTTGTCTGTCCTAATCGGTGTACCTATGGGGGAGCACTCGCACTGCTAGAGGGTAACCGAAATACTCGTGTTGCCACCACGAGTGAGTTTCTCATAACAGCTCGTATGCTTGCAGTGATTGCCCATGGTCAAATGCTGCCCAAAAATTGCACATTTTAAGTGGTTTAGGTTAGGATAAGTCGGATTAGGTGAGGTATTGCTCAAATATAAGAATTTTGTGCACATTTGGAGCAGGGATTATAGCAAACTGTCCATTTTATAACATGACAGATTGTCTTTTTTCAATGGAATAACACCAAATTGTCCAACTTTGTTGTTTTTTGGTTAGAAACTCATTTTAAGGTTCTGCCAGGTTCCTTTCCTTTCCGTTTCATGCAATTACTTTTGTTTGGGGTGAGTTTGCTTCGGAGTGCTTCTAATTCATTGCCCAGAGACCCTAGATCGATCCCAATCCCGGTCTTGACTCGATGCAGGAGCCGTTTCAGCAACGCCGTCTTCCCGCTGCCTGGATCGCCCACTACGATCTTGACCCTTCCTGGCCTGGCCACCAGATCGTCTTCGCTCTACGTCGCCGTCCTCTCCTTTTTGGCCACGAAAGAACGACCACACTTCTCCAGCCAGAACACGTCGCGTTCTGGGAAGGCCTGGCACAGTCGAGCAAAATCTCTTTCCTCGCGGCCTCGCGTGTCCAGGATTGCCCAGGCGACACTTCCGGTTCCTGTGAGCTCATCCTCCAGGTCGCTGCACCTGACCACCTTTTGACCGCGGAAGTAACACTCCACATCCTCCAGGTCGATGGCGACGATGGCCAGCAAATCGTCCTCGGCTTCGCAACCAAACCGGAAGCGCTTCTGGAAGCGACGCTCGATGTACGAAGTGGAGTCTTGTTCCTGTCCCACCATGGCTTGCACTTCCCCGGATGCCTCCGTGTCTTGCTGCAATGAAACATCGATGGTCGTGAGGGTCATAAAAATTGCATCACTTCACTGGATCGTTATGGCAAATTGAGCAATCTCATTCTTACAACAACAGTGAGTTGCGTTCTTACAATAACTTCTTTGATTTATGCATAGCCCTTATTTTGATTTCGAATCTCAAATCATATAAAAGGCATACGCAGTATTTGTGAGTTCATCAAGACGCTGGCACATACCATTTCCTCTCCTGTTATGCCTCTCCGATATCCTTGTCTCTGACAGAAATATGTAAATCTACTTATTTGGTAGCTAAAAATATCCGACCTTTACTAAAACAGTAAGGATATATACGAATGTTCCTTGATGTATCAATGTATTTTCAAAATGCTTCAAAGGAAATTTCAAGTCCGATTTTCATTTATTCCAAAAAAAGTATAAAAGTATAACAACAAAAATCACGTTAAAAGAAAGACACTTTGAATAGGCCTACATGTACAAAGCAAATATATTCAATTATTAAAACCAGACCAACACAGAATACGGGAGTTAAAGCTCGACTTGCCTACGTGTATGTCCCGAAAAGCACAATCATAGCATTGCTATAAAAGGAAACAAAGAAACGAAGTAATACAAGTTTTTCACGCATGGCTTCAAACAATACAATGTTGTATACGTTTAAAGTTCAACAATTTGTGTTAGCTACTCACGGAACCGATTTGAGTGTTGGAGCCTATGGTGTGGCCATCATATGTACTTGTTATGATACTTGTTGAAGCGTCCAGCAAAGGCAGGTTGTACCTGTTTACCTGTGTTATTTGCAGCAATATTCTGCTTTGTAACCTTCAAATGGTTTAGAATGACTGGCTTTTCTATGATCATAAACAAGGTACAGCTTGTTTCAATGTTGATTGGCTGTAGATTCTTGTAGGATGGACAGAGCTGAAGGTTGTTTTTCCAGTATGTCGTTTCTGATAATAATTCGAGTGATGACGCCATCATTTCCTGAATATATCTGGCTACGATTAATGGTGGTTGCTATATCTGGGTGTCTATAACAACCGCATGGCATGTCGTGTAGATAACCATTTTTTAACACCAAACACATTAATGAAACGTAATTTGTATGTGTCCATTTCTTTCCGCATGCAATAACGATGCAGTACTACAGTAAAGTGTTGAATTGCTCGAAGGCTATTTATTTATTGATATGTTCTACGAGTACAGCCACAATTGTCAAAAATGTAGCTAATAGTTATCAAGTTTATTGTCAATTATCAGCATGGAAATACTTGGTATTTTATCACAAATGCAGTCCTTCTCTCTTTTATCTGCTTCAACTGCAACCGGAGTAATGAAACGATAAGACGATAAAAGGATGTGCTATAATGTATTTACACTATTATAGATAATTCCTAGCACACGATCGATACCCAAAGTCATCATGGGTATATTTAGCGCTTTCCACCTCTCTTACACCCTTGTTGCCCCATTCTATTTCTAAGAAAGCAGGACGTCTTAATTAGATTGTTCTGATCGAACTCTTCTCTTAATTTTTGGACAGATAGTTGACTATCTGTGTTGCATTCGGATTCCTTGATGACCAACCCCTTGGGGCAGCTAAGGCCATTGAAATCAATATATTCTACGCCTTTTAGGCTTCTTATTTGTCTTGGACTTTTTCGTTTCCTTGCCCTTTTCTGTTTTCCATTTATCACATTGCTCTCCAGGGTGGCCTCGTCGTTAGGTTCAATTCGATTTAATGCACCCACAGTAAGCACTTGAGGTGCCATATGTTAAGGGGTAGTTTTACCCAAGTACACGAATGTTACAACAAAAACGAAGGAAAAATAATAAAAGTGGATTATGCAGAATGTGCAGGAAAATTGCAAAAAAAAACAATATATTTTTTAACTTCCATTATTACTATATATTTTTACGATGTCTCATTCAATTTTCATCATGGAGTTGCTAAAATCCGTTATTACACAATTTTGAAAACTATATATGGACACGAAGAAAGAATGCCAAAAAGATCTCAATACTGTTTCATATCACATTATCAGGAGCTAATTATTGTTTTCGTCAATTATTCAAATTTCTAACTGTTAATAATATACTTTATCAAATCTTTGTCAAAGATTGAGAAATATGGGCATTTTTACGTACTCTTCGGTACTCTTGGTAGTGCCTAATAATGCAATTGCTTGGTTAATATTATGTTGGGTGGCCACGCTTCTCTCAGAAAGCTATGTTTTATAGGAGGTATAATCAGTCCATAGAATCAGTATAACTGGCACTTGAAGGTTTACCGTTCGTTTATCTTATCTACTCAATTTTTTGGCAAATAATTTCCGAGAATTCTTCTTTCAACCCACTCAGTGGATAAATTGCAGATAAGCTTATTGTTGATCACAAAGTTCCATTAATAATTATTATGACCAAACAGCTGAACGAAGTACTGAAAATATAGTAAAGTTTATTTAATGTTTTTGCTATGCAGAGCTTGGCTACGATAAGAGTGTTTCATAAAGGACGAGTTAGCTGCACTTATCAAAAGCTACAATAGTAAAACTTGAAGCAATGCAAACAGACATTTTCATATAAAGACGAGATAATAAGATAAATTTTTCTGTGATCCATTTAATGTTTGTTATTTTTGTATATAGGAATTTTACATTATTCATTTTATCATTTGCGTGGGTGAGTGATAATCACTGGTACACTATATAAGATGAATCATTTATGTATTTTATGTTGCAATATGCACTTTCTGGATAACAAGTTCGAAAAAAGTGTTACGATGTAAAGTTTGCTACATTGGCCAATTTTCTTAAATATGGAGGAAACGGAAGGGCAACCATCGACGGTTAGTCATTTATCACACTAATTGATAGTAATTGAGGGTATCATAGGCATTTGGCAAAACTCATGTTCAATTAAAGGAGGTTTTTTAGGATACAAGGAATATGAGGAAAAACCTGTTTTGAGAAAAAAGGCTAGAGACTTTTGATCAGGAGCATATAATGTTACCTTGCATTGCAGCAACATTTATGCTTAATGTGCTCAAATGTTGATGTCTTGGAATGATGAATAGGAACAGATTTGATGTTGTAAAGAAAATGCGTTCAGGAAATACAGTATTGTCTGAGCATGTATACAAGGAAAGAAATCCAATGATTGGACTGGGATTTGCCATTGCTTCATGTTATGCATTCGAAGTGCTGTTGAATCATTGCAGATGATTACATGATTTACACCTTCGTTGTTTTCGGGTTAAATCTAAATGATGCAAAACAACTAAAAATTAATCAATTCCAGGTCAGCAAAGGAATCGGTGACCAAAAGAAACGCAAGCAAGGAGAAATAAATCCCAATAAAGTTAAACATTCATCGAAAGTCTGCAAAGACTCTGTCACCATTCTGGATGTCTTGGGCGGAAAAGAGTTTCGAGGTGCAGGCAACCTCCATGGCTACAATTTCCAAACTAAAATCATGTGCTTGTATTTTTGCCTGACAAGTGACTTCAAAAATGTTCGTCTGGCCACCGAAGTGGAGGCTGCTGGAAAGTTCGATGACTTGGTGTTGTGCTACGAAAAAGAGGGCGAAAGTCATCCCATGTGTTGCTTCTTGCAAGCAAAAGAAGTGTTGAAGTCGCCGAGCCCAAAAATAGAGCCGAATGATTTGATCGTGGATCCAAACTTTTCGCTTGACAAGTACTTCAAGTCTTACATTCAAATCAGAGAGCAGTTCATCAAAAAGGATCTCCCTTTGAGCTCCATCGAAAATGTTATCATGTTCACGACTGCTGATTTTAAATACGAACTTTACAACGTCTCGGATTCATCTTCTGCAGGCAGTGACAAGAACTCGGACGAGACGAAATTGACCCTTAAAAAACTCGTGAATTTCACCAGTCCCTTGGTCCCTCAAAACTCGTACCAATTTGCCTACATCCCGCCAAAACTGTCCAAGAAAATTTTCGAAAATGCCGACGCCGAATGTCTGCAGGAATATCTAGAAAAGCTCATCTTTGCTGTTGGTCAACCAGATTTCAACGGCTTGGACAACTCCATAAGGCAGGTGTTGAACCGGAAGTTCAACCTCGCCAAGAGCGATGACTTGTCCAACGGGATGATTGGCAAGATGTGGTCAATCTACTCGCAGCCGGTTAACCGAGAAATTTCTTCCCAATTTGCCAGCTTCTTCGATGAACGTCTCGAAGAGATCAGAAAGTTGTTTTTAGACGGCATCACGTTCGTCAGAAGAAATGACAGAATTGTCTTCGATGGCCATTTTAAGGACACCGAGCAACTTACCCAATTCTTGCATGAGGACAAGTACAAATTCCAGCTGGTGATTTCTGAGACTCCGGCTCTTTCCTCGGTTAAAGTTGCTCAAGCCCTACTATCAATTTACAAGAAGTTCGGTTATCCAGAACTGTACTTCGCCGTTGTGGACTTGCCAACTTTGTTGAAAAACAAAACTCGCATCTGTGATGCGTTTAAACGCAAGAATCACTTCGTTCTAGTTGTCAAGTTGGACCATGAGGATGCGTTGCATGGACACGTTATTGACGAGCTGCTGGCTGAATCCTCTACTGATGGAGACGACAAAGTTAGGAGCGATGGGAAGAAACGGATTGTTTTTGTCTGTAGCGACAATGTCAAATTACCAGTGAAGCCAGAGATGTGCACTCGATTTGAGGATCTCTGTAGTTTTTCTGAGCTGGCTGACCAATCCAAGTCTAAGTTGATGGGCCGTATTGTAGCATTCCAGGGCAATCTTATAACTCTGGCAGACCTGATAGAAGAAGCAGAGCTCCAAAAAATGAAGTTCAACGCCCATCTCTGCGACTGTCTCACCGAGCTCATGGACTTCAAGATAGGAGAGATGGTTGAAGACCTGGACTCTCAAGAGCCTTTCTACGTCGACAGAAAATTTAAGGTCAATGTAAGGTTTGGCAGGCACCTGAGCGGCCTTCCCAGCACGGAATTATTGGTGTTCAACAAGGCCGATGAATCATCTCTGGAAAATATGACCTTCAAGAAAACGATGGTATTTAAGGGCAACACCAGTGACGATTTCTCGGGCTGCGATGCCGTGTACTTAGATGCACTTGAGACAACTGAGTTCAAGAAGCTCTGCAACGTTTGCGTTACCAGGAACATTCACTGGTTTGAGAAAATTGGAGAATCCATCGACCAGGTGACGTCTGTGAAGAACGTCGACCTCACCGAAGATAAAGTATTGGAGAGCGTCGGCAAGATGAAAATCATCACCGGTGAGCCCGGAATGGGAAAGTCAGTCATGCTAACCAGCATCATCAATAAGATGAAATGCAAACCTCTTTCTTGGGTTATCAGGATCAATCTTTTGGATGTGAACCATGACCTGAATGAATTGAAAATTAAGGATCCCTTGGATCTCGAAGCAGTTCTTCATCTTCTCTGCAAGGCAGCGGGACTTGAGGGCAGCTACGAAAAAGAGTTGCTACGGTACAGTATCACAAAAACAGAGCGCACCTTCCTCTTTTTCGATGGCTTTGACGACATCTGCCCTCTTAACGAGGAAACGGTGCTTAAGATGCTCAAGGTTCTTCAAGAAACCAGGGCCGAAACCTGGGTGACTACACGCCCTCATTGCCAAGCCAAGCTGGAAGACGAGTTCTCCCAAACCTCCTACAGATTGACGCCATTCTCCGTCGAAAATCAGATATCGTATCTGCAGAGATGCTGGTCGAACGAATTAGGAGGAGACCCAAGGGACAAGGCCCTTGCAGACTTCATCGTCAAGGTTTCGGAAATCTTCAGCAATTCTCACATCCAATCCATTGGTCAGTTCACAAAAATTCCTTTGCTGACCCAGATGCTAGCGGTGATCTATAAGGAGGATTGCGAGAGGTTCTGCGCAGCGCCCACAAAAGAACTCAAAATTCACACTGCGGTGGACATCCTCGACCTGTACGACAAGTTCGTCGATAGGAAGCACGAGCTGTTCCTCACGACAAAGGTCAAGATGGACAAAAGCAATCCGCACTGCAAAACGGCCATGGAAAGCTTTACCAAATCATTTACCAAACAGCACAAGGAACTTGCCATGCAGCTTCTGTTCCAAGACGATTTCGTGTCCCTTGTCAATTCAGGTATATTTAAGGATCCTGGGGAAGAGCAGCAATTGGCGAACGTTGGTCTTGTGCTGAAGAAGAATGGAAAACTCGGTTTCATGCACCGAACGTTTGCGGAATATTTCGCTGCACGTTACCTAGCCGATGCCTTGGCAGAAGAAGGGCGAGACAGTTCAAGATACCAGTTCGTGATTGGCTTCCTGCGAAAACAGTATTTCGTGCAAACCAACACGATGGTGCGCATTTTTCTGGATCACCAACTGGCGAGAAGCTCTGAAATACTGAAAGCGATTGTAAACGACGATCTGAAGCAAGTGGTTGACATACTGGGGAAAAAACCAGAAAGCATAACCGAATCTGACAAACTTGGCAGAAGTCCTTGGCTGCTGGCATCCGCCTACTGCAGACATTGGGAGTTGCCTAAGTATAAGCAAAAGACCTTACTTCCGTATATGAGTTCGTACTTCCAAACCTTTCAAGGAGAAATGATGTCTTGCATCGTCGAGCTCCTGTGGAAGCTGAAAGATGACATCGATGTCGGCGGCGCTGATGCTTTGGGCTTCAATGTGCTCTGCCATGCCATTGGAGCTCTCGATCCAAATCGAAAAACAGTGATATTCAAGGCAAGCAAGTTGGAGATGGACAAAATAGAAAACATCGCGCTTGGCATCCTCGACGTGGCATATCTTCTGGACCGGAAACCGTTGGCGATGAAGAGCTTCTTGAAGTCCTTCTTGTCCAAAAGAACGACGGCCTTCTGGAAGGGAGAAAGGTGTTCTGATTTCCTAAAAACAAACACTAAGAACTTTGAAAAAATGGTGGCCATCCTGCAACTGGTTCCAAAGACAGCAGCAGCAGACCTGTGCCCGTTGGAATTCTTGAACTACACATTGACCACGGAGAATCGCTTTTCGGATCTGCTGGCTCTCGAGGACCTCGACTTGTCCTTCTTGCGGAAGGCAAAGGAGATCCATAAAACGGAGGAGTTTAAGAGCTGGCTTGCTGGACGTGTCCGGAGTTGTGATTTTGCGAGCCTGGACAAGATCCAGAAAGTACTTCGTCTTAAAATTGATGACCTGAATATCGTGGATATCGATGCCATGTTCAAGATTGCCGCCGAAACTCTGAACAGTAAATGGGTGCTAGCATTGCTCCCAAAGGTCGATGGTGGCTGGATGGGTATCGATTACATGACATATTTCACCAAACTTTTCTCCAACCGACAGTTTAAGGATTTCCACACGGTGCTGGCCAAGTTGACCCCCAAGAGACTGCGAGCTGAGGTTCTTGGCGCCATGGACTACATCGCCGTCTTCCGCAGCGCCATTGAGAACGAAGACCTGGACGGTCTCGAATCCTTCTTTAAAGTATTCAACTCCAAGGAAGAGCTTAAGAAGATGAAAGCAAGCGTTGGAATTCCTCAGGTGATCAAGTGCTTCAGGTCCATGATTCGCTCCACCATGGCCTTTGGAAACGAACCTCTGGTGAGTTGCATGAGCGCTGAAGAACGCCAGCACGTCTGGGATGTGCTCACCTTGCATTACAAGAGCAAGTTGAAGAAAGTGATTACCGAACACGAAGCGAACGATTCGAAACCTTGGGAAATCACCATCGATGGTTCTGACCTGCCATTGATCTGCAGGTGGCTAGACTGCTATCCATCTTCGCCACCGGATGACTTCCATTGGTCCGTCTGGGAGCACCTGTACTGCTTGTTATGCTGTCTGGACGCTGGCATCCCACTGCCCCCAGACATGGAAGCGATCCTAGGGGAAGACTTTGTCACCAGAGTTCTTGACAACGTGGACAACTTTCCCATGATTGCTCACATCTTCCATCTTGCCACGGATAACCAGAAGCGCGCCATCTGCAAGGCCGAGGAGCACCGGTTCCTGAAGCATGCTCTTTGCAACTACCTCGATGACATCATAGACGACAAGTGCGGCGACGGCAAATACCTAGGGAAGATGCAGAAAGATCTTCTGAAGCTGCCCGAATACAGTGCACGTTTCTCGCGGGCCGCTGAGCACTTCGAGTTTGCTGCACTCAGGAAGCTCACCAGTATCTTGACCTCCAAAAAGCAGCTGGACATGTGGGATACCGTCGACTACGAAACCCTCTTTAAGAAGGCCTTCGAGTTCATGGAAGTGAGTTTTCTGATTGGCTTGCTGGGGCTTTTTGAGGCAGAAACGGACGAGGACCTACTGAAGACGCTGGAATCCATGAAAATCAACGCTACGTCTTTTTCGACAGAGCAGATCAAGAACCTTGAGCAGTTTTTTGCATTTCTGAAACTAGACAGCCAAAGAAGCGAGATTGCTGAACAGCTGGGCCTCGTGGCCGAATTTCGAGCTGCTGTGGGTGGCAAGGACTACAAGAAGTTGGACGACATGTTTTGTACTGTCCAGCATTGCAGTCTGCTGATACGCGCCATGAAAGACAAGGTGGAGGCCCATCAATACATCGAATATTTCAGGCACTTCATCACACTCAGAAATTGCGATGGCATATGTGGTCTGCTGCAGTACATCTCCCTGCAAGATGACAAGATCAGGCGTTCTCCTTCCCCCGCTGTGGCCAGGATGATGAATAAGGATGTAATGAAGAAGGCCATAGCCACGGTCAGTGAAGCGTACCTCCAAGAACTTATAAATTTCCTCGCTGGCTACAAATCTGACCAAGAATCCAACCGTACTATTTGGAATCAAATATACGACTTGTTTGATCGTTTCTGGCGTTTTTACTACGCTCTGTGTTAGGATGATGAATATGGAATGTAATGCCATGCTCCTCTCCCAAATTGAAGAAGAAATCAGCTATCTATTACTTGCATACCAGAAATTTCTGAAAACAATGCATTTATTTACACGCTACTAAAGTTCTAAACATATTATCTGAAATAAATATTTCTTGTTGTTGATATAATGTCCATTTGAAAGATGAAATGCCTTTCCAAAAAATCTCAAAATAGTGCCTGGATTTTGGAAATTTCTTTTCTGCGAGACTCAAGCTGCATTTCACAAAAAAATTGACAAGCGTTTAATACGTTTTGAGTAACAGTAAATCGAGAAGTTCTGCAAATGGAAATTTATTAACGTTTGAAAATATTTGTGAAAGTTGTTGCATCGTAAATTACTCTATTTCAGGAAAAGGTCAATGCCTACTTGTTTCAAAACCTGGTATAAAGAATTCATTCATTATTCCAGCATCACATGTCACAAACTATAATGACATGACAATGTCATCATGCACAGACATGACATGCATGGTGTGACAATCTGTTACACCAGGGCGGTTGCACGTACAGTGTACAACTTGATGACGCTGAAAATTTTCTTGATTGCATGACTTGCAGCCACCTTATCGCCGAGTTAGCATAATAGAATGTCAATAATTTCACTGGGACAGATCCAAAAACCAATAACAGTATATACTGTAGTTCGATTGTGTAACGGCAGCCCACGCAACAGAACTTCTTCGACAATTGTCAAAAACGATGGTAAAATCTTCAAATCCATCTTCGAGGCCTGTTGATAATGGTATTAAATTAAAATTATCAAGGGAAGATGAGCATTGTATATTTTTTCATTGCAAATTTTATCTTGACGCACGAATTGCAAGAACTACGAAAATCTCCAGATTAGATTCTTAACATGGGAATGCTTTTGTCGTATTATTTTAGCAAAAAATTTTAAATTTGGATAAACGTTATGTCAGTCAATGAAATTTGGACTAACAATTTCGAAAAATACTTAGTTTTGATGCACTCTGGTATAGTAATAGAGGGTAACGTTTCGTGTCTGTCCCATGTTGTCTAGTGGCTAGGATACCTGGCTTTCACCCAGGAGGCCCGGGTTCGATTCCCGGCATGGGAAGATTTTTTTCATTATATAAATTCGAAATATTTTTTTTTGCTGATATACGAGAATGATGTGTTCTCTGATGATTTCTTTTGTCATATTATTTTTACAATAGCTTTTAAAGTTGACTGATCGTCTTACCAGTCAATGAAATTTCGATTATCTGTTTCGAAAAATAGTCTGGCATAGTGGTGGCAGCGGGCGTTTGGTGTGTCTCCCATGTTGTCTAGTGGCTAGGATACCTGGCTTTCACCCAGGAGGCCCGGGTTCGATTCCCGGCATGGGAA
>JAQFYZ010004054.1:0-11966 GCA_034695085.1 Cylindroiulus punctatus | reverse complement strand
TACCGAACAAGGTGTTTTGAATGGAGTGCAGGGGTGTCCCCAAAATTTCAGCGGTGTGACTTCCGGCCTAGTGTGGCTCTTAACGGCAAACCTTATGAACGTCGAATAGAGAGAAATCATCTGCAAAATCTCGGGCAGCAAATCAGATGCAACTCCCGGAGAGGCCATTTTCGGATCAATATCGGCCTAAGATTAGAGAATCAAAATGATTTCAAACTATTATGCAAAGCTAGGACTCCTGAAAAGGTACTGATACATACACTAGGTTTGGAGTTCTCATCTACAACAACCTGTAGTTTGGCGATAACAGAATCCAAAATGCAAGTTTGCAGTAACTGTGGCAGGGCTTGCCGAGGCACAACAGTGTCCAAATCTCGGTTAGGATATTTCGCAAGCTAGAATAATTCGATACGCTTAACAAAGGGGCACACAAAGTTTACTACAAAACTGTCGTTAAATGAACACTTACCAGGGTTTTGATAACGTTTTTAGCTTGTTCCACATCGTACGACGCAGTGTTGCAGCTGTTTGTTAGTGTTCGCAACAGCGACTCTGCTTTCTGGGTTGTAAGGCCTTGCTTAATGAGACAATCCTAAACAAAACAAAGGCGGGTTCAATCCCTGAAAACACATGGCAATGCTCTCGATAGGTACATGCACAGTACGACACACAGTAACTTTAAAGCAACTTGCCTTCAGCCAGGCCGAAAAGCTTTTGTGGGCGGTACGTGGAATCCATATCAAGGACAACGGCAGAGCACTCAACTGCGATTCAGGTGTTGGATTAGTCAGTGACTGCAGGAATGCTACAGAAGGAGGTAGGGACAGAAGCAGCCTCCATGAAATGGTGAAACCATACTGAACCGCACACTGACCCTTAAAATGAGCATTAATAACACCAGCAGATTAAAATTTGTCAGTTAAAATATAGCCTGCAAAGAAAGATGACAAACGTACCAAATGAGACAACTTCTTGCCAGCAGCTCTTGATGGAATATCGCATTGACCGCCAATTCCTAGAGTAGCGACAAGCGCAGGATAAAACTTTTGATAAGACAGCACGTCAGGTGTCCCAAGCAAGAAATTACTCGACTGGAAGAAACAAAGCTGGGTTACCAAGTAGCCATAATTTCAAAACAGGGAACTAAAAAGCACAGACTCAAACTTACAAATCCATCAAGCTTGGGCACATCCATGTTGCCAACCTCAACGTTGACAAGATTATAGAACCGTGGTTTTATACCACCTATCACAAATTAGACACGAATTAAAAAAGAAAATCGAATATATCTGAAAGGTCTCTAGTTATATGACCAACCTTGACTTTCTCCCAAGTCGCAGTGGCGAACATAATTGTCTTCAACATCCTTGCAGGGGAAATGAAACTTGCTAGGTTTGTTATTTATATCCTTGTCTGAATCAACCATCGCTGAAGTCACTTGGAGATTGAACAAGTTGCCTTGTATCTAACAAAGCAGAGCCACTCAATTAGTTGCACTGAACAGGTTTTTTTCTCATTTTCAAAGACGTTACCTGTTCAATAAGTGATGTTGGAGCCTCGTACAAATTCTTCATCAAGTATTCGAAAACTAACAACAGCCTAGAGAAAATCAGCAGCTGATTTTCGGTCATGCATCTAAATTGGAAAATTGTGTCAGTTTAACATTCACCAAACCAATATCAAAATTAAGCACTACAGGGCGTCACACATACGTTTGAATGACATGACCCATATTCATAATAGCTTGTGCGCAATCCAGCAGCACTGTCTTCTTTTGCATCAGTTGCAAGGAATGAAACAGGAATAACAGCAACTGCGCATGCTCCACGTTGAGGTCTGTTGGACACAAAAAGCATCATGAAAGATCAGCTTGCATTTCGACAAAGGAAACAATAACAACCCTCAAAAACTGTTTGAACTTCAATGAATATCCCACAATCCTTTGTGCAAGTTTATTCACAAATTTATTTGCGAAATTTGGATAACATTTGACTTATTTTCTTGAAATACAAACTTTTCAGGATACACATAATAAGCCATGTAACTTACCACCAAAGTCTTCAGCAAGAGCAACTGAACTGCTTGATGGTAAATTGGAAGTCACTGGCGCTGCCGCACCCTCTGGTGTCTGAGGAGTCAGTATGCATTTCTGCAGGGTCTGCAAGAATCTTTTCCATATCAGCACACAAGCAGCTTCGCTTTCGCTCTTTAATTCGTCCTTTTCCCGTTGCTGTCTCAGAACAAAAACCTGAGCAACAATGGCGAGTGTTCTCGGGTACACCTGAAGAGGCCAGTCTTCCTGCTGAAAGGGACACACCCCCAGCAGCGACAAGAGGAGGTTCTGAAAAACGGGTTTAGAATTGAATTAGTAAAATAAAACAAGCTTCAAGGCATAACCAGCAGGATCTAGGTGACAAACCTGTAAGGGCTCCGAGAGCGCCCGGGTGGCGAGGAGATTGTGAGTGTACTTTGCCACAGAAAAAGAGAATTCCTCGTACAGCTTGCTTACAACTGAGCCGAAATTGGAACCGACTACAGTGATCACACCAACAGCGAGTAAGTATCAGGCAGTCATGATAAGAACTCCTTCCACCTTTCAAAATCAACAGCGCTTCTCATACCAGATCCGTTCCTGGACGTCTCACGATCCAAGTCTCTTATTATGCCGGCCAAAATGATCATGTGCTGCTCGCTGAGGGTGCCCCGAGCATAGCTTCGCATCAGAAGGCAATCTGAGCTCAAAATGTGTTGATTCATGAAGACAAATATGGAAGATGCCAAGGAAATAAACTAGAAAAAAACCAAACTAAGTTAGTACTAACAAGAACGCCCAATAATAAAAAAGGATCACAATGTGAATAGAAATGTGGTCTCTTTAGCAGCTTTCCCCATAATGCTTACCCCATGTGGTTCCCCTTTTTCAGGAATAAGGTTTCCAGCATCTAACGGACCAACAGGTGCATGTTTGTTTTCGCCAGTTGTTGAATCTGGCAGAGACTGGTTGCTCTGAGTTATTGTCGCAGAAGCTGGTTCCTTCAAAGACACAGTTTCTTCAAACCACTGGCCCAAAATAGGTTCACTGTCTTCATCTAATAGAATGTTAAGTCTGTAACCTTCTTAAGAAGAAAGGAATGAACTGTGCAATTGTTAAGCATACCATCAGGACTAGATTCATCAGACCAACTTATTTCGTCAGGGCCGCATGAGCTGGAATCAGATGCACTGAACGTTTCCCCATCAGGAGGATGCTTCTGGGTTCTCTTTAACATGCAGGCCTGCAACAAGCCAATGCATGAGGAAACGCCATGCTGCAAACAACGAATTCTGTCAGGTCTTCAACTCACTTTTCTATAGGTAATGGCTGCAAGGTTGAACATCAAATTGCTCAAGTTGAAATGAGACAGCAATTTCTGTATTCTCTGCCACGCTGTGTAGCGGCCTTGAACATTGAAGGAAATGCTGGAGCCGTCGATGTTCTTTATGTCAATATCCGGGGGTAAAAGGGCGCCTTCGACTTGTAAATCCTCCAGAAGACTGATAAGAAGATGGAGGGTTTGGGTGGCCAGGCCGACTGAAAGCACTCCAAATCCTTGTTGTCTGCAAGTAAACAGCAAAATAAAAAAAAATTCAAAATACCAACTACAAAAGTTTACTAATCACTCAAAAAATAAAATCTTGGCACTAACACTTTAATCAGACTTTGCCTTCCAGATGAAGACGAAACAGCACTGCTGGAAGCAGATTCTTTCGATGATTTAGCTGATGGCATAGCAGAGGGCTGCGATTTGCTCGCCCCATCCTTGCTTTTGTCAGTTCCGGCAACTTGAGTCGGCGCCATGTACAAAATGTGTTGCAGCCCCATCAGTAGCGTCCAAGCAACAGTCATTTGCAAATTTTGAAGATTCTATCCAAATCAAGATGGAAAAGATTTTTGCATTGTCTGACGATGAATCAGCGACAATTAACTCTCAAGATAGGTCACTTACATGGCCTCCGGCTCGAGTAGAATTACGAATTGCCAGAGAAACGTAGTTGAAAATTTCCATCTGAAATAAACAAAATTACTGGTAACCGATTACACTAGGAAAAGTACTAATTCGTGGTGATTTTTACTAAAATTATTTTCAAAAACGGCTAACTGATTTCCCGAAAATCAAGGCAGTATGTGAATGAGCAGATCAGTCCACTGGTTCACAGAAGACTCCTTAAAACTACAACCATGTTTTCTCTTAATTCTTACACTTTTTTCAACAATTCCAACAGCACAGTTGTCCAGATCTTCATCCTTGGACATGCTCATCTTAGAAGATCCCCCACCAGACATGATTAGGATGCTGTTTGCCATTGCAACAGTGATTGCAGCGTACATACAGCTTGTGACGACAGTTGTCAGACTTGCAAGGCGGTCATCATTCAGCGGCTCCAGAATCGGAAGAGAAAGGGTACGCCAGACATTATTGATGTCGTTGAGAAGCATCTGAAAACTGATTTACAGAGAAATCGTGATTCCACAGACGTTGGAATATATGAAACAAAATCGTCATATTAAAGAAAACCAACCTGCTTCTGACTGAGGTAGCATCTGACACAGTGACTGGTAAAACGAAGCCTTTATTGTTAAGAGCGTCAGTGCATCGAATGACATAGCGGCGCAAATAAGCCAGGTCAAGACACATTTTAACAAGAATGTCTCCGGCATTCAGCTGTTGAAGATTGGTCACATTTTTGGCAGCGAACAGATTCTTAAATTAAAAAAAAAATCATTGATACAAAACTACAGGCTAGGTATAACAAAATGTATGCAATGAAACTGAGTTCCAGCTACCTTAGTGTTGAAATTTGAATTAGTTGTGTGACTGATAGACGTATCGATGTCTCGGTCGACTGTCTCAGATGACCCATCTGCAGTTTTGCGCCTTTCAGCAATGTCATGCAACGGGCTGGTTAACTGTTCCAAAATCGCACTAGCTGGATCTTGCCGAGTACGTTTGACATCTCTGCTTTCTTCGCTAGGTTTGCCTTGACAAAGAAATTTACGGATCATGAGCATTTAGCCTCATTTGGCGACATCTGCAGGCAAGTTGGGCCGTCACATACCTGCAGTGGATTCTGCATCACTTATTTGGGGCAGTTTTGCTGATTTTAGCATGCCAGTGAGCGTGATGACGTCAGAACGCTGCAGAAATCCAACACCTTTGCACAAGCCCTTGATAAGCAGCATCAAATCCTTCTACAATGTTACAATCGTAATGAGGTCAATGTTACAGAGGTGATTGGATTTGCAGCAAACACACCTCTGGATTACTTGCCTGACTCAAAAGACTTTGTTCATTAAAGTGTTGAAGCTTTTGGAGAAAGAATTCCAGCAAGACTTTGCATGCTTGTGACACAACGATCAGCTGATTCTTAGACACTGTGTTTCACGCAGAAAAAAATGAGTTACCAAGGTTTCTTGGAAAGCCATATTTAAACCAATATGGTTTAAATATGGCTTGCAAGTATGTCGTAATTACCATATGCCGCACTGGTACTAAGGTAATGAGCAGACAGAGCTGCAAACGACGAATAAAAGCTGTCATACTGAGTTTCGTGCTTCAATATATCCTGTTTGCTAAATTATCAAAAAGAGATGAACACATTAGATGTTAAATTTCAGGATAAGGAGTTAGGCCTACTAATCTAAATACTACAAATCTAATTTCATATAGATAGTTGCTTGCACAGATATTAAGTTTCGACTGTTGTAAATTATTCAGGATTACGCCCTAAAGATTAATTTAATTTCCTCGTTAAGTTGTACCCAGATTGTTTCAATAGTTGCTGTCATCAGTTTTGATGTGAACTCAGATGTACATGTATATACTAATAATAGGTGTAATAATACAGGTATGCTTGTATAACTCAGATTGTTTGTATAGTTTTAAATAACACTCAGAATTTGTGGAGATTCATGCGGACTTGCTACTTTATTTTTACTTTCATGCACTCGACAATAAAGTGGAAATAACAGGGCTTCAACCAGCTGTATATACCATACTATTACGAAAACGACAAGGTACGTGCATACAAATCACGCAGAGGTTTTACTATAAATGTAAATTTCGATAATCTTTTGTCAATTTCTATGGAGGTCCTAAGTTGGAGCACAACATGACTATGCCCTCCGTGACCGTGATCCGGAATATTGGACCAACTAAATTTGCGAACAAAATAGTAAACTGGACATGTACAGTACAATATCTGTGCCCACAAACATCGATATTATGAACAGCTGTAACAATGGTAGAATTTGAAACAACCTTATACGTTCATTATCATAATCATTATGTCCCACTATATGGTAGATACAGGTAACAAAACTACATCATGAGTTTATTTCGAAAATGGTTCTTAAAATTGTTGACAAACTTGCCAACACCCTCCCCGCATCTAACTAGGCCTCTGCGGCAGCGCCCACACATTATCTCTGAAAGAATTTACATTTTCGTGTACGATAAGCCGCGCTGGCCTAAATATTCACTGTAGCTACGATGGTTATTTATTTCACAGGTAATTTCTGCAGCTCATCGACAGCACCTCGGATAAGTCGATCTCGAAAGTTCACCATTCGATGACGGTGCAACTTCCACGTCAAATAATAACCCAAATCAGGTCTAAAAACGAGTGAATAGAGAAAACTACCTTCTCGAGATGGCCTTCACCAGGTCAGGAATATCAGATTTATTAAACGAGCCATGGGACGCCGACAAAATGGGTTTTATGCACGCATTCCAATCCATTGCTCCACCACTATTTGCGGCCATCTTGAACTCACTGAAAGTCTGAAAATAGAACGTCAGACGTTTTTATTTATCAGAGCGGTGCATTGTGGGAGCCGAAGGCCGGAGCAGTGCACTATGGGAAAGCTCCCCCTGGATGCTTCCTTGCAATAACTATAGTCAAACCAAGAAGTGATGGGACTGGATCAAATGTACCGACCAATAGGGTCCAATAGCGTGTTGGCGATTGATTTAGTCTACTTGCATACAATAACGTGCCACTGAACGAGCTTTCACCAACCGAAGAAACATGGAAGCGCTAATCGACAAGCCACATCTCTCTTGATTGGATGTCCTTCAGCTCCATCACTTCTTGGTTCTACTATAGTCACCATGTGGATTTATTATCATCAAAATTGTCGTATTCAACAACATTACAACACTGTTGTCCCTAAAAATGTACAAAATCATCAATTTCAGATAAATCGTTTGACTTACCAGGTAAATAATGACTGAAAACGATAAAACGTTTAGTTATTCAGGTGAGATCAGCTTACTTTTCGATCCTAGTCATCATGTGAATTTATAATCATCAAAATTGTCGAATTCCATTCGATGGGGACAAATTTGGATGTCGTATGCAACTGCATGACGACACTGCTGTTGTCCCTAAAGTGTACGAAATCATCAATTTCAGAGAAATCGTTTGACTTACCAGAACATGTAAAGAAACCGTTCAAACACAAGGCCTCTGAACGCTTTATTGCCAAAATGATTAGTTTTGAGCGAATTTACAGGTCGACTTTAGAACCTATGCTTTGGCATCTTGTTGGCTGGTATTAAATGAACAATTCGGTATCAATAAATGACAGAATTCTGTAGTGGGTGGTCTTCATAATATCGCACCAAAACTGGAACATCATTAAAGTTGGACTCTGATATGGGGAAATTAGCACATTTAATATTTTCATCTTGAGCACGGAACAAGCTAATTTTCTTTTGCAAAATAAGGCCTAGAAAATACATCTACTTGGCTGATTGTTTTACCCAAGTAAAAGATCCAGTCAGCAATTAATTGAATTAGCTTTGGGCCTGAACGCCTTTGGAACAACGGTTATTGTAGCGGCTATTTTGGTGCCCATATTTTGCAATGTCAATATCTCCCCCACGCATTCGTAGCATATTTACGACCACTTTCGTCACCAAAAAAGCTTAAACAATAACGAATTTTCAGGAATAAATCGTCTGGAATGGCGGCAACGCCGACTTAAAAAAAAAAATAAAACGTGGCCGAATCACCAACATGCATAAGGGCATCAATACGAATCAATTAAATCGAGCGGAAAAAATCTTATGTATAGCAAAATGTGTCTGGCAACAAGCCAACACACTTTTTCAGGGTTTTTGGGATAAAAATGGTCGGAAATGCGTTGATCCAGCGTTTTCAGGGGGTGGATAAATGACCCAAGTTTGATAAAAGATTGCTCAGAGTGGCCACTATATTCGAATTTTTCGAAATGCATGTAGGTGCACAGTGGGCAGATATCAAGAAACTACATGTACAGTGTATACGGTGTATGTGGCGGCCAATTTCTCCATAAATGTACAATTCTTGACATCTGGCCTTCTCCAACTAATTTGGCACTGACATAAGAACTGCTGGTTTATAGCGTGGTAATTTTGCAAATTATGTTCGCTGGGCAACAATGCCCAATAATATTCTGTTCTAAATCAATTAACCAGGCGTTATGAAATTGTCGATGTGGCATCGCGAACAGCGGCGAACTACAATGTACATTATGCAAGCAATCAAGAATGCTGGCGTCGAATGCTGACAGTATATTTTAATGGCGATTCTGTTGTCACTTACGGTATATTTAATCGAGCAAATAAGACGTTTTAGTTATTTACTAATTTTTCGTTGTCTACAGTCAGACATTAATAAAGTTACTTGGTAGTCAAGTGAAAATACGTGAAATCAAGTGGTAGTCACTTGATGTGGTGCTATGTTTTAAACTTAACACAAAAACAGGGAACAGAAAGTCACGTGGTTATCTCAATTTTAAGCTTGTTGAAACTGTTCGCATGCTTTTTTGCAGCAACTTACTGACTTGGTTCAAGGCGCTCTAAATCAAATAACCCCGTGCAGATTCTCAAAGCAAGTACAGTGTATATAAACTAGGTTTACATGTATATAGACGTAAATACTGTACATGACAGACTTGTACATCACTTAAAGTTTTTAAAGAAGTAAACGACAATTTTTCCATAGATACATACAGGCACATATGCATATGTATTGATATTCCAGGTTTCTTTATGTTTCGTAATATTTCTCATCTAATCTAACCAGTTTTTATGTCGAACGTTCAAAATACACCAAAAATGGCATAATGTATGTACGCTCGTATCAAAAGTGCGTTGAATTAGGAAAATAGGAGAATTGGATGGGGTCCCGTATTATGGAAATTGGAGATTGCCTAAATACATGTACGATAAAACGTGTATTATTACTGGTACGGTAATTAGAATATCTTGCACGCACTTATTTATAAAGGCAATGGCGTATTTTCGACCTTTCGGTATTAAATAGTCATTTTTTGATGGCACAAGATTGAAATTAATTCCCAAATATATAGAAAAAAATCCTCCACAAAAGGGTCTTTTCATTAGGTAAATGACACCGCCATTCAGCATCTGCATACTGGGGTTCATCTTTGTTAAATGTTCAGCAAAAACTCGTTTCTTGCATTATTTACCGCACTTTAGCTATGAAGGCTCGTCGTTTCATTAGCATAATGAAGCCCAGCTTCCTGTTGCTCTAGTCTTCGTTTAAACCGCTGATTAACAATCTAAGCATTCGACGTGTGACATTGTTTTAAAAAATTAGGATACTAGGAGTTCCCCATTCCAAATATGCACAAAATCCATATACTCCAGACATATCTAATTGACAAGCACACCTGTGGGATTTATCTTTTATATTTATTTTATTTGATATGCTTTTTCTTTCTGACCTAATGTAACCGAAACAAAACTGACCCAAAATTTCTGAAATTGCTGCCCCTGCCACCAGGCAATCATTGTTAGCTTGCGAGCTGTGAGGGAAGTAAAGGACATACAGGGTGTCACTAAATGATTTCAATAAGTTTCAATGAATCGATGTGTTTCATATCCAACTTACGCTCGTGTGATCACAGTTAATCTGCCCCATAGAAATTATTTAGATATCTGTAATTATCTGTAATAATATAGTTGCAAAAAATTCACAAAACAACTGCGTGCCTTTCTAGACACACTGTACAATCGGGATGATACCTGCAAAGATAGCAACAGTGAATACAAGAGGTCAAATTTCCATTCAAAATCGGACGATTATGACAGATTTGTTCCGGTATTGTGAGATTTGCGCCGCAGCCACCTTTCCTGTGCAATCAACTGTTGATCCCTCGCCTATAATCTACTAATATGTTTACGTTTAATTTCATGTCCCGACGCGCCGATTATTGAATTTGGTCAGCTAGTGATCCCGCTCGGTCAACTCCGGAAATTAAAACGGAATTTCAGAACATTCCGGTGGTTGGGGAGCAGCGGACCAATGAGGGTCGTTCGGGAAATCAGGGGGGACATTGATTTTCTCACTCGAAATGGTATTTTTGCAGCGGCCCCTCCCAAAACGCTCGACCTTAATTATGTTCACCAAGGTCACCGTAGGCCTCGTTTGGCTCCCTTGGCGATCATAAAGCGATGGTCAAATTTCGGTTTTTGCGAAAAAATTTGTTCAATTAAGTCAAAATTGAAAACAGACCAAAATCAAGCGAGAAATTAAACCTGCCTTGTGGTAGTGCGAGGGCCCAGCTAAGTTGATAGCAAGTGGTAAAAAATTTATTTGAGACAAATTTGGAATTCTTACAAGATTGTTGTATACAGTATGTTGTCATGTACTACTGGATTTGTATGCTTTAACACGCCTTAAATAAAGTATGTTGAATAGGCTCACATGATTTACATGTAAATCTGGCACCTGGCGGAAGCATGCTAAGGTTCCCCACACACTAAGTCTTCATAATTCAGATCATGTTAAGTCTTGTTCAATCCTGTGGCTCCCCTTAAATCTTTACTAAACTGGCTTTAACTCGGCTTGAGTCAAGATTTAGGAAATGTGAATGCACTTATAGGGAAGCAATGGTTCAATCAGACTTAGTGTGTGGGGACCCTAAGCGGTGTGGACAAACTTTGTTTGCTAAAACCAGATACAGCATGCTGGAATTTACCAGTTTTATATTTGTGGTTTTTGTGCACTAACCTAAAATATAATTTCTCATTCAGCTGCCCTATAACCGTCAGGTAATCACTGCCAGCCTAAGAGCCGTTAAGTGAAGCCCACTTGCTCATAGCGCCCATGCTGGAGCAGGGAGAACAAAGTACACCAAATTATTTTAATTTACATATTGTGTGGAAACTACAGCACGTTACTCACTGGCTGCAACATGGAAAGAAGCATTTCTTTCACCAAATGATTTCAATCCAACATAAAAGGTGCTGCCACCAGTAAGTACATGTGGCAACGTGCAGCAGTAATGATCCATATTTTCTACAATTTCAACTGCAGAAACGTGAAGATATTGCTTAAGTGACTGATAATATGAGTTTATGTTCTTTCATACTTCCAATGGTGAAGCCATGTTAGTCATCTCATTCGCTGATTTTAGGATGTCTGGCATGCCTGAATATCTCTTATGCACAACTAAAAATGTATCATGTCTAAATGCAGAACACATGTGAGGTTTGCATGTGAGGTTGCAAAAATTGGCTGCCAATAGGGGGAGCTGCAAAGGGAAGGGTTATCCTTAATTGTGTTTTCCAATATTCGATCCATCTTATTCGAAGCATGGTAAAAATTATGAACGCATGCGTGGGGCGCCCCTGGCGTCTGATTAATCAGCTCAGACGAAATTATAATCAAAAATTCTATCTAATGAAAATTATGACATGGAAACAAAATTAATTGCGTCGATAAGGGGCGGCATACCAGACTCTGCGATGTGGGCTGAAACCAGGAACCTGGTTGGGTTCAGCACCAACATTCATAAACGTATATATCGCAAATACTGATAATTACATGTACAAAACTATAGTATTTTCCGTCAAAGAACAAACTGGGGGCGTGGCCTGGTCGCCATCGATCAGTTATTGCAGGATTTACAG
>JAQFYZ010004053.1:0-11966 GCA_034695085.1 Cylindroiulus punctatus | reverse complement strand
CTGGCTATTTCGGAGGACGGTTGATCCTCATTGCTCGAACTCACGCAGTTATGGGCAGTGCTAGTTTGTGTCTTTGGATGTTGCAGCTAGTGTGCTTCATTTTCATGAAAAGAACTTATTCTTGGGTAAATTAGGCAAATTCCTCTTGAGTTTTGCATGCTATCACTACAAACAGGCTTCACCATGCATGCAGCGGATGCAGGGAACTGCTCCACATATCGACGAACATGTTTGAAGGGCCGTCCATAATTGGCACCTGGCTATTTCGGAGGACGGTTGATCCTCATTGCTCGAACTCACGCAGTTATGGGCAGTGCTAGTTTGTGTCTTTGGGGATGCTTTTGTCAACAAGCCCCGGTTTTCAACCCTGATTATCGACACGTGGTGACGACGTGCGAATCCATGAAGGTCTTCTGGGAACGGCGTTTTGCGAGCACGCTCGCGTGTTCTCCGCGAAACCTGGATTTTTCCTCAGCAAATCCATTCTTCGTTGTTTGTTCCTCTAGGGAATTGGCGAAATCGCAAGCTTTTATAGAACGTCCGTCGCGTGCGCACCCACTAATGTGTTGACACAAAACACAGTTTTCGTGGGTTTCTTGTCAGTGACATCCCCTGCAGGGCGTTCGATATGTTTGCGGGATTTGGCGCAAATGTCGTTGGCGTGCATCCGAACATTGATTTCTGCGAGTTTGCCTCGAAAAAAACCGATTTGGTCAAATTATAAATGCGAACGTCGATTCGATATCTTTGCACGACATGGGCAGAAACATCCGTCTTGTAAACTTGCACGCTGCCTGCTTGACTTTGCCGGAGCAGGCGCCCCCTGGTGACGAAGAAACGGAGCACCAGATGGCGCATGTTGACGACCCTTGGTTGGAAGATAAATGAATATTCTGTAGATAGAGTAAGGAATATCGTTTGATCGACTTAATAATCCCAGCTTCCTTAACCTGGGAAAATTGTTCAAAGTTGAGTAGTGGATACACAATAATCGGATCTTTTACCGTAACAATGCACTGAGTGAATTCATCAGTCTGTACCCTAGTTTCTATCAACCTGGAAATGTCAGGAAATTTTATATTCAACCTGGAAAACTTGACACTCAGTTAATTTTGAATTGGATTTGAAGTTTTTTAAATTATTATTTAAATTATTTTGTGTTTGTTTTTTACTCCGATAAATCAACACAACAGCCATCTCTACCAGTTCATAATGAAGGCATTTACTGTAGCTTCCGTGACAGTCTTTACCAAGAAATGCTCTAGATTAAATCATTCTTGTTGTGCTATAATAAACCTAACACAGGAAAGCTTGAAACAGTCTGGGAGTTTGAATTGAAACTTGTAAGACTATTTGGAAGAATATACTGTAGTCCAGCCTGCTCCCAGAATCCCGAAACTCGCTTACACGTAACGAACATCAGAAACATGTAGTTTCTGATGTGGTTGCCCCTTAACATCAGGCAATCACTGCCAACATACGAGCCGCCTTTGGAGCGTTTGGGAACAGGAAATACGCTGGGCTGTACGAGATTGGACACTTAGCGCAACACAACGAAAGTTTTAGAAACGAAAGTTCAATTTCTTCATTTGTGCCTTATATAAAAGCTTGTTATGGACGTGCAATTTTTCCAACGAAAGTATAAACGCCTACTAGACACTTTGCGATGCACAATAATTTTATTTAACGTTTATTAAATGTTTGAACGGTAGGTTAAACATTCGTTTTTTTAGCTAGGCCGACAATAAACGTAACTTTAAGTTAACGTTTGCGCTTTTAATTAACGTTAAATAACTTTCGCTGTGCTGCGCTAAGTGTCTATTACAATGTTTTTGAACCGAGGAAAATGAGAACATGACCCTGTAAAATTCAACGAATTTCGTTTCTGGGAATAAGGAACCTTGTTGGGTATAGGGATTTGCCAATACACGGTTCTTGTTAACGATCCTGAACGTTTATGATTTTGGCTGAATTAATCGTTCAGCCCATGTGTTTAAGTTGTTAATTTTGATTCGGCAGCGGCCGAGATAAATCTATATATGAGATCCTTAATGATTTTCGCATTTTTAAATGCTTCTGCACATGTAATACTTGGACATTTCACTCGTCAATTATTCACGATATCGTCTTTAAACGTGCGCGTTGGAGTGCGTTTGTGGCTTCACATAATTAATATTCGACAGCATAACTGTTCATTAATTATTCGTGTGGAACAGGTACACATGTTCATTGATTGCTGAGGTTCCTCTCCGGCCACCCCTTTCCTTTGTGTTTTTTGAGGGCGGTTTTAAAAGTATCCAAAAAATGTACAAATTGTCCGTCTACTAATTCAGCCAAAACCCCAAATTGTCATATTACAACTAATTGACACTGATTGACCGTAATTTGACATAATTTTCTTACTTCGATTCCATTTCACTCAATGTGAACAGTTTTCGTCAGTGTTGGACAAAAATTAGTTGCATTAACTAACAACTAAACTGTACTTCTTAGTCACCAATACACAACTGTTTGATACTAATTTACTTTTAGTTCGAATGAACAACTAATTAGTTTTTTCGAAGTCGTTGATTGAAAACTAACAACTAACTCCATAAGAAGTTGAACCTATTAAATCAACAACTAATCAAACCAATAAAGTAACCCAATAAAGCCCAAGACCAATTTTAAATTACATTGCTCAGTATTAGTTCTCAGTTGTCAATCAGCAACTTCGAATAAACTTAATTAGGTGTTAGTTGTCATTGCAACCAATTGTTTCTCAACTGAAAGTTAGTTTTTCATTCCAACTAAAACTAAACGCTTTACAATTAGTTGCGTATTGGTGACTATCAACTAGACGGTTTTAGTCGTTTGTTGTATGTAACTGAATAACGACTAGTTATTTAGTTGTGGATTTAGTCAACTATGCCCAGTTCATTCAAATTTCGCCGCCAAGAAATTGAAGCTCTTTGGTCCCTCCTTCAGCACCACCGTCTTGAGGTGTCCTCGAACATGAGTGCGACGAGGCGCGTAAAGCTTTCTTCGGGAGTGATTTATCGTGAGAAATTATCGGCTTTCGAGAAATAGGCACCCATGAATAATTAAGGATTTGAGCCAAATCAGCAGCAGGCCGCACACCTTGACGTTCCCACACGTTGTCCGCGCTGACCAATGGCAGGCTGGCATTTCGAGAGGCCGTGACACGTGAGACAGGCGACGAGGTCACGAGGAGGGGGTGTTATGCAAGGTGACAACAAACGGAAAGGCTTGCTTGGCGCTAATGACTTCTGGAGGGGAACGTCGCTGATGGAAATGAATTGTTATGTGACAACTCGCCCCCTACCCTGCTTTCAATGTCAAAATGACCGCAGATGGTTTTGATTTGGGTTTTCACTGGACGCAACAGCAGCGTTGCGTGGCTTTTCAGAGGTTTTTTCGCGAAAAGTTGCAATGGGGCCGAAATTTTGCATCGGTAATTGCACTCGCGTGTAACGTGTTTGATTGACTGCTGCTGTTTTTAGCTTTTCTGCATGTAGGGGGCTGGGGGACTAACCTTGAATCTCGTGGGTGACCCCGATTCAACTGTGTACTTTTACGCAAAATGTTGATCCACTGAATATAATCCTACGAAAAACTCGTAGAATTCTATGTGAAACCAGGAAATTGCACGTTGAACTGAGGTTTGCATACCCAACTTTCTTGGGAACTGTTCGAACTGTTTACGTTCAGAGCGATCAGAAAATACTCTACTCAGAAAAGCATGGTGTGGGGTAAATCATAGTGATGTAAATCTGCATGCTATCATAGCTGCATTGTTCACCAGCAACTTCTGTTTCCAATCCAAGCAAAATGTGACTTGCACCACTGTGGTTGTACCACCTCATATAAGTTAACATCTTTTCGCTTGTCCATACATTCAGCATTACTGTACAATTGTACATTCATTGCAGTACGTTTATGGATGATGCAAATCATATTTTTAAGTTACTGCTATGGCCGACTTCGATAAGAAAATGTGTGTGCACGTAGAATGGCAAAGCTTTTGTTTACCGCCGACAGAGGGCAGCAAAGTTTGAGATAACGGAGTAGCTGCATTGTTTACAGGTTACAATTTCTATTTCTCTACACAAGTAAAATGTGACTTACATTACTGTGATTTTACCCCCTCATATTAGTTTACATCTTTTTAACCTACCCAAATACCAACCATCAGCATTACTGTACATCCATTAGGCATCAACCATAGCATAGACGCAGCATTTGTTTATTTAACCTTATTTGTGCGTGTTATCACATTTATTTCTGTACTGAATATTTTTATACTGTATTGTTCGATTTCACTCAGCATTGTGGTATTCAGGAACGGACCAGAAAACAGTTCTACTAAGTGAGAAAATAAGATAACAGCATTGCTCACACAAGGCGGGTTGCTAAACTCAGCCGACTGGGCAGACACGCGTCATGTGACGTCATACTGCAGTTAGAAGCTGCGACATCCGAACGTTTAAGAACCACTGGGGCGGGTTTGAACACGCCGTCAGTGGAGCATTCCAAAGGTTTAAGTTATGAAGCCCACCCTGGAGGTTCTCAAACGTCAAAAACTCAGTTTTAGAGTTTCATCGTCAGTGCGACTGCTGCCCAGCCGGCTGAGTTTAGCAACCGAACTATAGGCTGGCTGACTGCATATCTCAATCGATAATTTTGACGATTTTCAAAATGGCGGCATTAAATTCGAACTTGGAAGACGTCATCGCTCGTAACATACAATAGTGGCGCTAGTGTTGATCGCAGAAGTGTTTATTGATGGCGCAGCTCCTAGGAAGAGCTTAGTAGCTCTCTGAAAATCAGTCAGCGCAGTGTTTAAGCGGCGCAAATCCACTTTGGCGTAATTTATGGCGCCCATTGGCGCCACCTGCGCCTAATTGTGCTGCGCCGGAGCGCCGGCTACTGGAGCGCCGCCGTTCTCCCACACTAGCCCCGCTTAATGTGGGAGCTCGAAGCTGGCGCAAATCCTGCCGTTGATCCCCACCGGAAGCGGCGGTAAATCTTGGGAGACGCCCGCCCCTCGTGGCGGACTCGTGCATTATTGAAGGCGCGACCAGGATTTTTTCAGCGAGATTGGAGGGGGTGCCCGGGCCCCCCAAGAACACTAAGGTGACACTATGTGTACCGGGGTAATCTATATCCACCGTGGAGGAGGCTTATAATGGGCTGTTAGAGGGTTTTACGCGGAAATAAATGGCACGCGTTAACGCTGGGCTGAACTTGGCGCGCTCGCGCTTAATGGGGCTGCAAACCAACTCCAGCGTCTTCGGTAACGTCTTTTTTAAGGGGTGGATTTTGGGATGTTTTCTGACCTGCTGAATGCGAGGGCGGTCTTCAAAGTTGCTGCGCCCTTGGCGGTTGGCTGGGTTTCGACAGTTAATATGGGAAATGGTGGGTTTGGATTCGAGGGCATGAAAAAGCAAAAACAACTTTTGTCAGCCCCAAGTCAATCAAGGTCCCTACCGTGAGTGACCTGGGGCTGACAAAAGTTGTGTCAATCAGAAGTTATCCCTTGGAGGTAGGCAATCAGTGAGCGCACCGAAGCTGTGCGTATACTCTGTCTCCTTGACGTTTGCTGGCTTGATGCTTGACTCAAACTTCTGCTCAATAAACCCAGATTTTGATATTGCCTCGCATTCCCAGAGAAACAATTGTGGGGTATGTGCTTGAATTTAAGGTTACAATGTTTGATTGATTGTAGCGAGGGCTTGCATTCGAGATAAGTTGGATTTATAACAGTCAAATTTTCTATCCTCGAAAACTTCCCAAAAATCACCTTGAAGTTTTAACTTGACATCACTTTCCACACTAATTTCTACACTAATAAATATTGGCTAATGTGACATTGGGTCAAATTGACAAATCAGCAATTTTTATTAAGGTTCTTAAGTTTCATGCGTGTTTATTGCCCTTATCATGTAACTTGGATACAGTTTTCCCGTAAATGCTTTACTTTGAGTCGATCAGTTCATTAGCAGTTAACAACATAACGCTTGCATTTGATAATGGAAGAAATTGAGAAAAAAAATATGCACAACTTGCTGTTTCCTTGTGAACGTTTTGTTCAATCTCCAAAGCAGCAATTATTTCATTCCTAATTATAATAATACTGTACATTATTCCTGAATTGGGACACAGTAATCAATCATCCTAGATGAAAATCACTGCAGCTATGCATATCCAGATGTAGGTATGCTTATCCAAAATCAGGTTTCAGGTATTGGCATATGTTATATTTTGCTATTTCAGTAGTCTGGGTGGTGAGAGAGATTTGTTTAAAAAACTGGAACGTCTGGAAAGTCGACAATTCCATTTCTTCTTGAATACTTAGTAATTATTTTAGAAATTTTAAATTCAAACTTTGCTTGGAGGTCAGTGAAAGTCTTCGAATAAATGCTGCACAACCTGTCAAACCATGCATCGTTTGAGATGAAATAGCACCCCAAATTCGATTGCAATCCGGTTTAGTTAATTGCCAATCAACTAGTTGAACTGCTCGTTTTGAATGCCCCCCACCTGATGTTGCTTTCACACTTTATATCCTACCCCTCGGAACGAAGATTTCTGGGAAGCGCCACATCATCGCCTAGCTGCTTGACGCACTGGGGCGTGCACCTAATGGACTGCGTTTGAGCAAAGCGCAATTGTGATGCCTTCGTCTCCCATGATTAGTGCCTTTACCCCCTCCTCCTCATGGGCCCTTACGTGTGTGTTATTCTCCAGAAGAGAAGAACAACAAAATGGGGGTAAAACGCATCATTTCCTCAGTGATTCAGGTTGCACGTGTGAAGTCAAGCTCGAGCAAATCTAACCAGAAACAAAAGTATGTCGACCGGAAATGAATCTAGGCTTAATTTATAGCGAACTAAAGAGTTTATTACGAATTAGCGGAAAAAACGGAGGAAAAGGCTTGCTGGGTTGGGGTAGTATGGAATTCGAACGAGATTTTAACGCCATAACCATGAGCGGATTGGACAACTTAATCTGGTTCTAGACGCCTTGATAATAAGAGAGGGCGAGGATGGCTCAATGTCACTTTTGAATTCCAAGGTGTCAACTTCAAATGTTTACTGTAGCAAGGTTTTGTTGCTTTCGAACAAAATAACGATTAAGGCCCTCTAGTGATCATCAATGACCGAAAAAATTTCGAATTGAGAAAGATGAAGATGTACATATAAATGCCAGCGTACGTGTAGGCTTTTAGTCAAGCACATTTTGCAATTTCACCTTTCGTGATCATGTTTCTTATTTGGCGACCACCCTACATGTAGATGACATAATTCATATATGAGTTGTGACACGTGTCTTGATTTGTGTTATCAATAATGAGGTCAAACGTTCGCCCTGCTGTCATGCAAAATGGTGAAATTTCCAATTTGATCGTTGGTGACATTTGGTTTTGTCATCACCAATGTGACCGAGATGCCTAACAAGGATTAGCCCACTGGATCAGCATCCACTGATGTAACTGTCAAGATTCTTCTTGTCACATTGACTTAACGCCCTGAAAGCAATCCATAAATTTGTCTTAGCTGTGGGATTTACCGTAATACCCCCACAAAAAATCAGTGATATTTTAGTGACTGTTACGGTACCATCTCCATGCTTGAAATCCTTCTTTTTCCTGTATCATGCGGGCACATTGAATATCGTCGGAAACGTCATCATCGAGAAGACCTAACGATGATAACATGTATTATTTTTAAACAAGTCAAACGATTTCACGATATAACTTTATAGGCCACATTATGCTGTGCAGTTGCAATGAACTTACGATAGCACGGTACTTGACAGTAGTTCTTGCTGCCGGTTGTGGAACACCAGTAACGGTCACTGACCTGGAAGGCAACGTAGCTGTAGCTCATTGATAACTATTCTCATCTTTGATTAAACTTAACGGTGCCGTTACACAGCAGGCTTACCTGGAAGATGCCGATGGTCGCGCTGCTGTCAGCACTTCGATCGATATGTTTCGTATTGAAGTTACTGGAATGGTCAGCGATGCACATATCTATGTAACAATATCCCAAAATGTGTTACTGAAATGCATGCACATTTGATCCAAATTCTGGATCATTGTACATGTATATGAAGCAAATTTTCGTAACAGTACCATTTGCATGCCACTGACATTGCATGACTTGTTCGGAATAATTTTGAAACTTTGAACACTTACATGAGGCCAGTTTTCCGTTCTCAATGTTTTGCTTTTTGAGCTCAGCTAAAAAGTCGCATTTGGAGAACACCCGAGCTTGAGCCAGTTGACATTCGAATATCATCACGGTGGCCATCAAAATGGCAATCATTTTGACGCCTTCAAAAAACATCAACAAGTGAGGTATATTCGTAGTGAAAATAGCACTTGTAGCAATGTTCAAAACGCATTGGTGGAATATATGCATAACAAGGTATTGTCATTAAGTCATTAATACACATTTTGGACACATTTCCGGATAACCCATTACGTGGTTTTATATTCTACGCACATTTCGAAGAGAGATTTCGATAGTTTGGTCAGTTGAAAAGTTCAGGTTGCAGGTCATGTGATCGCTTAGATCATTGTAAGGTTGCAGAACTTGTAGTTGTGTGATTTGGGAATGCAGGTCATGGCTATGCAGTCCGCATTACTTATATTGATAATGAAATTAAAGGATCGCTAGAAACTAGGTTTGGGTTTTAGGATTTTAAGTGGAAATATCTACTTACCCGAAATACGCGTTGATGGACCTAAAACGTTTGATAATTTTGCTAAAAAGAACAGAAAATATACGACGCAGGTCAGCTCGCTGGTTTAAAAAAGCACATTTTATTAACGCTTTCAAATTCAATTTCCGGCGAAAAACTGTAAACAATTCGTTGAATCCGGCTGTGCTGGTTTCGCCGAATAGCCTATGGTCGTTCCTGGAATCGTCGATAGACTGCCAGATCCTGGTTTTATAGCCTTTTTTTTGGATGATTCTCAGTTTACTTGTCTAGGGCCGTAGATTACATCCTCTGGTATAATCGCTTAGGTTCTTATGAGTGCACCGGTTCCACACAACCCTATTAAAATCATCGGTTTAACGCTTGAGAAATTAAGTCTTTGTGATGTCGGTTTACTAATGAGTGGTTTTAAATTGGGTCTTTCGAAACTAGAGATTCCATTGAAACTCTTACCAAGCATGCATGCCATGAATTTTCTTAATCAGAAGAGCGCATTTCATGTCATCAGTGAGGTCATTGTCCCTTAGTTCTGAAATAGAATGGGCTGGTTAGCTCAAGATGATGGGTGCCGCCAGATGGCGCCAGTAGTCCCACTGGCCTGCCGAAATAGCTGATCACGAAAATACAAGTACATACTGGCACAGGGAATTTTGCAGACATTGGCACCCCCTGGATTGCACCAGTAGCGATCGTTTACCTGAAACGGAACAATTAACATTTTCAATGACGTTGGACTTGGACAAAGCCAAGTTAGCAGTATATCCACTGAAAGCTGAGTGCTGCGTTTACTTGAGACAGGCATGGTGCAACCGGTCTTTAGAATTTGCTTCTTCAACTTAATTTACTCACCTGAAACAGACCATGGTCTTTGCTGCCGTCCCAGTTATATAAATTTATGGCACTAGAATTATATTGGCTTTCGTATTCAGCAATGCACAGCCCTGAAAAAGTTTTTGATCATTAGTTGACTGAAACTCGAAGCACACAACTTACCAGCTAACCACATGCAGACTTTTTTATGTTAACATATACTGCATATACTGTATACTCACATTTTCCAAGGTCTTGATAGCTTATATTTAGCTTGACGAACTCCCTCGCTAATTCACAACGTTCAAATACTTTGGCTTGCACTGAAAAATAGGCTATAGTTGCCACCAGGCAGACAAGAAACCGGAAGGGGAGTACATCTGCAAAACACACACAGTTGGACCTCAGAAAATTGACATGAATGTAATATTTCGTGACATGTTCGTCAGTAGTAATATACTTGTAGATGTCTGCACTTGTCCAAACTTTACATGAGTATGCCTATCGGATTGAGATGGGTGCATGACTTCCTGTTTTCAAAATTTCTGGTAACTATAGAACCAAATGCAGCGAAGTTTCCACAACCCCCATCCATTGCAATAGTACACTGTATGAGGCAAATACATGTGGCATGTACATGTATGGGACAAGTATCATGTACATTGTACATTATGCTGCATCTGGTGTTAGCAAACACAGTTAGATCACACCCAAAAGATCCGTGCTGCTTTTAATGAAGCGGAGGATTCTGGGTGTTTTGGTACATGTCACCAATTTAGGTGCGTTTCAGGTGCACCTAAACATAGTGCAACATTTTATGCGGAAGAATTCGATTTGACTTAGTGCAACCAGATTACTTTAACTTTCTCAATTCGGGCCGCCAAATAAGTTTGGCTGTTTTTCCAAATTTCTGATCACATCGAGGTCGACGATGCTGGCGAATAGGAAGCTCAAGCATGGATCGTAAACAGGGAACTTGGCAAAATAAGCTTCAATCTGCATTAGTATATAAATGGATGTAAGGAGCCAAGATAAACATGTTAAATTTGTTCGGTTCCATGTGTATTTTGGCCGTCATGCGGATAATTGTTGAGCTTTAGCGTCGGATCTCGTTTCATTTCGGTTAGGTTTTCAATCGACGAGAATCACGGATGAATTGCAACGAGCAAAAACTTGTTTTCATTGGAAGCCGACCGTTTTCAATAACATTCGCTCGGGATGGGATCCAGCATGTTGCCGGCCTGGAAATTTGATTTTGCAGTTGCTCGCATATGCATTTGCAATTTCACTTTGCATCCATATGCAACGCTGCTAAAGCTTCTGTTTATCTTTAATTCGAGGATGGATTTTCCAGGGCCGAACCAAATTGGGAATTGCGTGGACCCACTCGCCTGTGCAGTTTATATCCCGTTCTCAAACTGTACCTCACATTTTGATACTCCCACTAAACTTTTCCATTACTTTGCAAATCTCTTAAATCTACTTAATCCACATAGGCATCCTCCAGACATGAAAACCCTTAAATTGCCAGGGAAGTAATGTAGAAGCCATTTTTCTTATACATGTATATACATGTAGTATGTACATGTACTACCATATACAGTACTGTATGCCTTGCACCTGCATGGACACTTAAGGGAGTGGGCTTCTCCTAACTGCTCGTAGGCTGGCTGTGATTGCCTGCTGATAAGGGGCCATGTGCACATAATGCGTCCAATGATTTGGGGAGCACAGAAATAGGATGATGATGGTTTGGGGCGTTCGACTTTTGATTAGGCACACACTGTACAGTTTATGCTGTGTGATGCATTATCCATTTCATGTAATGAATTGCCCCTAATAGTTAAAAGGATGAAATTAATGCTGGTGTAAGTCACATTTTCCTTGTATTGAGAAACCGTGACATAGTCGTGGCAATGCTGCTACTCTTGGCTTCTGTCAGCAGAATACAAAAGCTTTGGTGTTCCACACATTTTCGTACGGCAGTTTGACATCTGTAAAACCATTTTTTGCAGATAACTCAAACATTGAAAAAAAAAGTTGACTAACACCACTATCTCCTTTCAGTTGGTCCTAATAAATGCATGATGCATTTTACAAATTTAATAAAAAATTAATTTTTTCCTCAAGGTGAACCTGTTGTTCAAAATTACCCCAATTTTCATGTTATTGTATTATTTTTGATTTATACTGATATGCATTGAGATTTGATTTTCGCGCATTGGCCTCCATCAGGATGACTGGCAAGGCTATTTCGGCAAGGAAGTTTGTTAGCGTGTTATCAGGGTGGCCACAGGTCAGGGAAGTCAGGGAAGTCAGGGAAAAGTCAGGGAAAATAAAAGTGGTCATGGAAGTCAGGGATAAGTCAGGGAACTTTGTAAGTGGTCAGGGAAATTTTTCACTGTCAAAGCAAAATGCTATCCCAG
>JAQFYZ010004052.1:0-11968 GCA_034695085.1 Cylindroiulus punctatus | reverse complement strand
CATTTGCCAATGCCAACCTTTGGCCAACTGTGCCAACGGGTTTCCAACGTTGGCCCAACATAACGTGTTACTAGGGCAGGTTAAAGTCTGCGTACGGAAGGCATGAAATTTCTACTACAGTACATAGATTCAAAATTACATATTATTTCTATGTATGAATGCAGAACCTCAATCAAAAGGTCAGTTTGATTTAGGCTTAGGACCTAAAAGGTGAAATAGTCAAAGTGTGAAACGGATGAATGACGTTTGAACAAAAAATAATTTCTGACAAAAACTGGTAGGGAAACAAGTGAGAGCCATTAGAAAATAATGACTGCACCCTGCAGTACTCGAAGCACATGAACATGGCTTCAACTGGTTACATGCCCGTTCAACTCAAGAATGGAATTGAGCCATAAAGTTCTTTAATTTATTAGCCCACTTGAGAGCCAACAATTCTTTAGTTGAACAGGCATTTTGTTCACCATCAATAGTGATTATAACTGTAGGCAAATTTGAGAACACCACTTTAGATCTTTCTGAATTTTCTGAACTAGGATTGGTACACATACAGAATGTACCATAACAGTGGCAACACGAAACTTCTATAAAACTATACTGGAATGGCTTCAATTTCAATTTTATTTCTTTTTAAAGTTAAAGGCTTTCATGCTACTAATCCAAACAATTTTCAAATTGTTGACCACCTCATGTGGTACCATGTAATATTACTGACAGCGTATTAATTGTTGCTTTACACTTTTTTGCAGTTATTTGACTGATGACTGCTGGAACATCCCATATTGGAAACAACGACTTATGCACGTGTTAGATGTATGACGCTGCTTGATTTTCTGTTACGATTTGACTTTGTTATAATGTTTATTAGTGTGAAATTGTGTAACCTATCACTTTGTTAATAAAGCCAGAGTTTTAAAATGAAAACCGTTTGTGTTCCTCATAGCCTTGAGTATTATTTTTTACATTAAAGCCATCCAAAGCTTACCTGAAGGTTACTTCAAATGTATGAGTTGAAGTAGAGGTAAAAAAATTAAAAATACAAAGTTATTTTCCCTGAACTAACCAAGTTAATAAATAAAAACTTTTACATAACTATTGAAAATTCAAGTTTTTTAAAATTCCAATTTCTGCCTTGTTACAGTTGAAAAATTCTTTTGCAATGGAAGCACCAACTGACTAATACATGTACGTCACTGTGGATATTTTTATCCGAATATTCTACCTGAAAATAAGTGTTGTGGCGTTTAATAAAAATACTGAATGACATCGACACAAAGCAAATAAGCAAATCTTTGCCCCTGCAATAAAAAGAATCAAAAATTAAATGGAAATACATGCATTTGGTACTGAAACACTGAAGAATCACCTTATGATTGCAATGAATACTCATGAAAATGCTATGCTAAAGGTAATTTCGGATGTGATGTGTACTGGTCATCAAAGGCCAGCGTATGTTGTAGTCATATACCGAATCCTGGGGTAAATTATGGGTTCAAGTAATCTTGCAGCAACTATTACAAACGTGCCTGTTCCACTCAAAACAGTTTTACTCATGTGGGAGTATGATCGCCACACCGTGAATGTAATCGGTTATTGCAAATTCTGATGAGTTGCCTATGTTATTGTGCCACTGTTATTGTGCCAAGTTCAAAAACAAAATTCGGAAACGATTTCAAAAATAATTTTGCGAAGTTCTTTAGACATTCAAAAGATATGTCTAAAACGTAATTCCAAACAAACATACATACAGGCACGATCTTTTGTTTGGGTTGTCAACTTCTCAACATTTATCCGTTAATCGTTTTTCAGATTTTGAATCGTTATTCGAATACAGAATATTTATAGCTTTATTAAATTTGCATTTTCATGAGCATATACCATCCAAATCAAAACAGGGTGATACATTACCCCCTACCCTTCCCCCCACCTACCCATAGGCTAAGTATGGGGATCTCGGCGTTGGATCATCCCCCAGAGGATTGAAGGATCCAAAAGATATCTATTTGAACAACGAATTCAAAGTCAAATTTCAAAGGAAAAAAGACCAAAATAACGAAATACAGAATAAAAAAATAGAATAAAAATAAAAAACAAATATAGAATAGGTTTCTGTTTTCAGATCACCACCCCAGAGCTTTCGGATCAACTCCAAAGCGGATTCATAGTTACGCCATTGTGAGCCATCACTGTAAACCGTAAAAGTACAAATGCAGTTTTTGTGAGGTACAAATGTATATTTGCACCCCATATATCATATACATGTATGTACCCAAAGGGATGAAATGATTTAAATATTTGTACCTTATGGTACAATATGAACATGGGAACACATGTCAAGGGTACACGTGCAATCAACATATGTACCCTTAGGGTGTGTACAGTATATAATTTCAAAACATTTGTACCCTTAAGGTTCAACATTTGTACTTTTTCCGTTTAGAGTGATTGCTGGTATTTTAATCTGTGCTGATATATACAGATTCGCCTTGCAATCGCATATAATATAATAATGAATTCGTAGCCCCTCTGGTCAGCCCCCTATCTGGTCTTGGAAGACCAGATAGACAATTGTACATATACACTGTACATGTAGGTCGTTTGGCTAATGTGGCCTGCAGTGAAAGTCTGCAGAACAATTACTGAGTAAGAAAGTCTGTGACCACCAAATATACTTTTCGACTACCAGAAAACTTGTAATGCCTACTTACTACAAGTGGGATGAAATCATACCTTTCGTAAAGTGACACATTGTTTTTCTCAAACTATTTTGCCTTTCAATTGCAAATTTGACGTTGTCATCAAGGAGGCAGATTTAAGTTGTTGAGGCCTTTCATAATTTGAAGGTTGATTTTTGTATTAAGTACTTGTTGTATGCATTTTCATCACAACAAGATGATTTGGATAAACTTGCCAATTAGGTTAGTTTCAAGCTGCCAGAAAGCAATGAAGCGAAACCGATTTACATGTAAATAAGGCAGAATCCATATGCACATACATGTATATTTTGCATGTACATTATCTGATCTACCAAATTCGTGTTGGGACCATTGCATTCCAAAGTTTGAGAAGGTGTATCGGAATTTTTTTTATAATTTTATGAACATGTTCGACTATACTCAAGACTATACTTCAAACTCTCACTCCATGTAACTATACATATAACCTTGCCCTTTATAATTCCGAAAAATATAAAGCAGCAGCTGTGCATTGATATTTAATAATAAACTCTTGATTTGTTTCATCAGATTTAAGTTGGAGGTGACTTTCAAGGGCCATTTGCACACCATAATGTATAATCATAGACTCTTCATTGAATAAAACCTCAACTTGAGTTCCGTGGAAATGACAGTCGGAACCAATCACAAAACACCTTCAACCTTAATATGGGCACCTTTAAAAAAAATCTTTCAGAAATTAAGAAGAAAAAGGAACAATTGGTCTGCGTTCACTGAGTTTCTAAGAAATTTAAAGTCATGGTTGACCAAGGACGATTTTGGCGCTTATAAATACGCTCGAAGAAATACGAGGCATCAGACATCAACCAAGCTTTCTACGTTGCTATCAAAATCGAGAATATCAGAAAAGAAACATGGCCAAAGGAATGGTAAATATTTCATCAGTTTCATACGTTTACATTTCGTTATATCAAAACCATAGCTTCAACAGTTCAGTAGATATCAATCAAATCAAATAATTAAAATCATAAAATCATTTACATCATCTTTAGAGATCACCATTAGAAAACGTGTCATCAATTCTCCCTTATTTAATCTCCGATTTTTAGGAGATTAAAAGTCTTAAGTCCAACACTAGCTCATCATTTGCATTTACGATGTGTGTCCACAAAGCAAAGAACTGCGAAGCATACGTTTAACCTAAAATATAGAGACAAAATAGTGTGCATACATGCACTCAAAATCATCCAGAATGAGCCTTTTATTGTCAAGGGCTTAGTAGTTTCTTTATCTCATAAATTTCGCCAATTATTTATACAAAAAAAGTTGACGAAAATCCAAAATTGAACTCAATTCTGTGCATGGCAGTAAATGCACTGCAACTTTAGTGGTTATACTGATTTTGAAACAGGACATCTTGGAATCCCGTAATTTCCTTTGGTTGGGCATCTTTGTAACTCCTGAAACAATGGTGCTCTGTGGAAAAACTATTTACAAACTTGCTTGCCTTAAAATTGGTAATTTTTAAGATGTATCACTTGTATCACTTTAGAATTATACGTGCGATATGTTGGCACGTGTCAGGTTAATAATGTTGAAATTCACTCCGCCCTCTGGTGGACGTTAGAAAATCCCATAACTTCCTTGACATGAAATATATTAACACACTTATTTGTGCTAATACGATTTGCCTTTAAATCCGTTTTAATAATTAAATTAGAAAATTGAAAACCAGTCGACCTTAATTCTACCAAAACGATGGAGTCGTCTGTCACAAATAATACTGATATAAGCCCTGATGAAACATTTCAAGACATCAAGGAGACATCTATCTTTCTTTTCTGTTGAGGCCTCCATCTATTTGGTGGGTGCTGATCAGGCTAGAAAAGTCCCAGGGACACAGAAGAGTTACCAAATCATGTTCAATTAAATTGTAACTCATTGGTAACCACCAAAAACAAGCTGGGCCAACGGGGTTCACATAAAATGGCTGAATCAGCATCTATCCCCTCTACCTAGTTGATTCCTACTAGATACTCAAGTAGAATTGAATTGAGCTAGCCTATGCTGTTTTAACACAACAGATTTTAAAGAATTTTTATCTGAAATTGCAGTTCACCCTACTGCTGTTGGTAGCAGCAGTGGCAGTGGCCACTGCCCAGTACGGCCAGCCCGGATATGGTGGTGGTTCTAGTGGCGGTGGATCAGGTGGCGGTGGATCCAGTGGCGGTGGATTCGGTGGTGGATCCAGTGGCGGTGGATCCAGTGGTGGCGGATTCGGTGGTGGATCCAGTGGTGGAGGATCCGGTAGTGATGGCACCTATGGAGGCAGGGGATATGGTGGAAAATATGGTACCGGTGGAAGTGGAGGTGGCGGAAGTGGAGGTGGTGGTGGAGGCGGAAGTGGAAGTGGAGGTGGTAGATCAGCCGGAGGCAGTTATTGAAGCTAAGCAGTTCCTCAAACGTAAGTCGCAACTTTTTTTAGATCCTGATATGGCTGAAGCTTAGCAAGTCGCCTAGAGTCCTCATGCTAGGGTACGAGCCTTGCGATGAAATTATAAGCCATTTTTCATTTTGGAGTTACATGTACTATACATTATGTGCAAAAGAGACTTATCTATACAACGTTACCTGTCCTAGTCGTCGTAATTTATCCTAGCTGTTGTCACGTTTTTGTTTTTGTTTAATTGTTAACCTAACCAAAATATCATTAAACCTAAAAACTTAGCTGCCCAAACGCCATGCAATCACTGCTAGCGCACGAGTCGTTAGGAGAAGCAAACTATTTCGGGCCCTCGAAATGCTAAAAATTGCTAAATTATGCAACATAATCTATAAACATAGGCTGCAAATATTAAAAAGTGTACCAAAATAATGGCTTGCTACCCATGTTGTAGCATTCTGTTGACTACCTCAAAAAAAAAAACATTTGACACATAGATCCTTATGAATTGCAAGTCTTCAAGTATAGAACAGCTTCCATTTAAACTCCAATACATCAGGGGATAAAGTGAACTTGCAACTTTTGTTGCTGTTCCATTCCAAAAGTGTAATGGACTAGTTTAGATGTAATTTTGCTTTTGGTTTGCAATTAACCCTTAATTTGGGACAATGTTTGGGGGATGTTTGCGAGATTATTGATACGTAAAACTTTCTAATAAGTTCTTAAGGTGATACTCAACACCCATGCGTAACATGAAAAAAAATACAGTATTTTGACGATCATAGCATTAGGATCATAAAGAATTAAGTGCAAGTACGGTAGCCTAATTAAATAACAAATATGTTCGTATTTTACAGGTGTCGACCGTATCGTGCAGGCAACAATTGGACAAATGGATAAGTTGATGAGCTGTGGGCAACCTACAGTATGTTTGGATTTTAAACGCCAAAATTTGTTTGGTTCATTATGTGCTGAACTTGTATAGATGTTCATAAATAAGACTACATGTACACGTTTCAAATTAAAGATTGTATTTTAAATGCGAATGTGTTAAAAAAGAATAGTTATTTCGTCTGGGGGAAAATTATCAGATTTTTCTGATAATCACTACGGTTACAAGCCGATATTCAGATGCATTTAAATGAAGCTTGCCTATACCATGTATAGGTAGAAGGATCATGCCTACACCAAGAACATCCGATGTGCAATTATTTGCTCTGAAGAGAATCTGTCACCAGGTGGCGCAGCTGAGCAAAGCAGACAGATTTTTCAATGTTAATTTCAAGTTTTCGAGCAAATGAAAACAAATACAAAATACAACTTGTCAATCCTTCAGAAGAACATATATACTTCAGTACTCGATTCCTAAAAATGATGTCTACATTCGCTGCTAATGTTGTATTACTTGTTTTGCCTCGTTTCCATTTCAATTACTCTTTTTCATCGAAAGCTACGTTGCTATGGCGACGCCGCAAAAGAGAACGTCCCCAGACAAGAGTAGTCGAAATCGCAATGAAGGAAACCTCGAATGCAAAATTTAGAATTTATGCAACATTTATGCAATATTTAGACATTGTTTTTGGGAACTGATTACTAAATCATGTACAGCAGAATAGCAGGTAAGTTATAGGTCTCATTCTTTGTTCGGAAACAGTGCATATAGGAAAATTTTACAAGAGAATTTACCTCTGCTCAGGATCGCGAGTACGGCCAAATTTTGGATTGTCGTCTGGGATAAATGTCCAGATTTTCTGATGATCATTACGTTTACATGCATACTTTTAAACGTATAGTAAATTAAAGTTCACATTCAGCAATAAATCTGTCCCCTGGTGGCGCAGTTGAGCAGATCGGGCAGTTAGAATCATCAACGTCAATTTTTCGGGAAGCCAACGTTTCCGAACGAATGAAAATAAATAGAATGCAACTTACCAGTCATTCGATGATTCAGTAATCGACTTTTAAAGAAGTCTTCACTGGCTGCCAATTTTGCTATACTTGTATGCTTCGTTTCGATTTCAATTACATTTTCCCATCGCGAAAGATCATTCGCTATGGAAACGCCGCAAAAAGAACGTTACCAGGAAAATGTAGTCGAAATCGGTAAGGAGACAATGTCGAATGCAAAAGTTAGCAGCTAGAGAATTCATTTCTGGGAATTGCTTTCTAAATCATGTATTGCTGAATAACACGTACATGTACATGTAGAGTTCTTATTTTTATTTGTTCGGAAATGGGTTACAATGCATATTAGGCCAGCAAAGTCGCCTGCACATATTTCTCTCATAGGCCATGATCGAGGGAGCCTCTTATAGGGACCATGAGTTGCCTAACTGGGGTGCATCACCCCCAGGCCCCCAGTAGGGGAACTCCACCCCCTACACCCCCTGGACCCCCCTTTGATCTAACCTGACTAACCTTAACCCATCCTTACGAAGTGGTCCCTAACAGGCTCTGTAAAAATACATGTACAGTACATGTACGTGCAGACGACTTTGCTGGCCTAATTATGCACTGTGACCAAATTGATAGTTGCACCAATTTTAATGTACCGGTACTACCAAGATTCTGTGATTAATCGCATCACAATACTTCAAAGTTACAGTTTTTGGGATCTCCATCCAGCACAATAATAAGGATCTGGAAGAAACTTACCAGCTGTCATCAAAATCCATTGTCATTTTTTTACTTTTATACCGTATCTGCGTTTCAGCTCGTTCACTTACTGTAGTTCTCCGATTTGCATACACAGCCAACGATCAACAGGATCTTTCCGTTTGACCTTGATGGACGGCGGAATCTGCCGCCTAGCGACCACGTGGTTAATGCAAGTGAAAGACTTCAAACGTTGTTCGCCCTGAGGTGACTACAATTTCAGTAAGTTGACATTCTTGGTATGTAAATATCGACAACAGTTGACCATGAAAAATGCTTCGCAAAACAGCTATTAACCTTTGAGTTGACACAAATTTATGGAAACGTGCAGTTAGTGCTTCGGTCACACCTGCCAAATTTGGTCATGTGACTCATGTCATCACATTCACCTACAGTGCATACTTGTATATGTGTCTTCTAAGGACGGAGGTAGAGACTGATGTATTGGAAATCACTAGAAAGCATTCACCGAGCTGGGTGGCTTCGCGGTTTTCCACAGTGTTCCCAGGCAAATGCCGGGGTGGTTTCTCTGCAAGTTACGATGTAACTGCTTGATAATCCGTGCCATCTGGGAGAATTACTGTCGTCTGAAAGTTAGCACTAGTCTGACCTGGTATGGTTGGTCGACAGTTTGTGGGAAGACGACGTACAGTTGCTACAAAGTCTATCTTGCATATTCTGGAACAAAGTCATCGGTGACGTACATGTAAGTTTCCAAAAATATATCCGGTTTCGGAGCTTGATCTATGCTAAAATAATGGGTAAGACATGTAAGCGAAAATGCTTGTTAAATATAAATACTGTACATATAAAATATCAATACATATTCAAAATATTTTGCTGCTGTACCGTGATAAGCATTCACCTTAATTTGGACACTCGGCTGTTGTGCACCAGGAATATACATGTATAATGAGTACCAGGAATACAGTGAGGTAAGATTGTTTTTCAAAATACATATAAATTAACACTGTTCAAAGGGCTGCATTATCGTTACCAACCTACAGTATCATACTATCATCAGTCGTCACCCTTTGACCAAACCCTCTTCTGGATATAATGACATAATACTTGACAGTGTAATAATACATCTATGGATTACATGCCTGTACATTCTGTAATCATGGAAATACTTCAGAAATTCGATATTTAAAATAGACTGGAATTTTTTTGTGAATGTACAATACGAGTGTACATGTAGGCCTACATGTACTTAGTATTTGGAATTACTACATGGTATGGCAGTTCTGGAGTATTACTGCGCAGCAGTAAAGACACCCAGCTTGTCCCATTTGTGAAACAAATTCTCAGAATACAATATGATCTCTATAATTTATATCAAAGTCTTGAATTATGCATTTCACATGATGTGATCGAGTTATACATATGAATTATGCATTTGGCGTGTAACCCAAGGGTGACAAGTAGATTGGCAAGCCAGTGTTGACCACACTTTACTTTGGATTCACTCGTATGCTGCTATGTACATGTATGTACCTGCTAGCCATTCAGCAGTACACTATACCTGCCAGAAAGGGAGTGCACAGTACATGTACATGTATACTGTAATTATTTCCCCTATTTGCTTTCACGTGGAAACCAACTTCGAAATTTTGTCAATTGGTTATTTCTTAAGTAAATACGAAAATAACTCAATAGAATGTGGGGCAACCATCAAGGCAGTCTAGGGAAAGTCCTGATAGTGAGATTATAATGCAAACTGATCGTTTTCTTGCCAAGCCGGTTTCCACTTAACTGTTTTGCATCTCCTTTTTCAAAACTTTGATAGGACTGCAACATTTCAATTGTGCAAACATTTTTTGATACTATGAAAATATTGGTTTGCGAACAATATCAATTGTTGGTTCACTGTGAATTTCATCACTTGATACTTGGGATGTATTCAGACATTGATGACTTAATGTATGTAAGTGAAGGTCGCCATTTTAATCTGACATTGAGGACACTTCGAACGGTGGGTAAGGAGGACATAAGAAACTTTTCTATAAAATTTAGCTTTAGTTAGTGTTAGACCTTATTCAACAAACTCATAATCCCAGATGTGGTTTCTGGTAAATTGGTTGCTTTTCCAGAATATGATTTTCTAATGGAAAACGCCGTTTTTCGTTTTGAAGTTTTAAATTCCCCCCCTTTCAAGAGTAGTCTGCTAGAAATGCCCACCAGGCGGTGCTGTCTACTGGCGACTACTGGATACGCTATGCTTATGCCAACCGGAAGGAAGGAAGGAAGTTGTGATTTTCATTCGTTATCCACCAACTGTTGACTCGGAAGTGACAAGCTCAATCTTCGAGGAGAATGACGTCACAGCTGGACTTACCCAAGAGATTATCCGTAAGGGGTCGCCCTGTACGCTCCAGGATAAGGTGAAACACGATGGAAGAAAGGGAAAATTCATGTTGAATTTTATTTCTGTGTCTTCAAAGTGTAGAATTGGACCAGAACGTTATCTAATTTGTCTCAATGGTGCAGTAGCGTCAAACATAATTCTGACAGTAGTTCATGTCAACTCAATATTATATGAAAAAAGTTTGAACATATACTCAATTTGTATAAATTACATGAAGTAATTTAGTTTGTGTATACAAAATGAATGTACAATAATGCAACTGCAGGGATAAATTGCATATTTCGTATTATTATGAATGTGATTCAAAAGGTGGCATAAAATCATGCCCTCATTATAAAAACAGCTACAGTACAAGGCTTAATATTGCAAAAGGGTAGAAGAACTGAAGTTCATTAATTTATGTGTTTGATTTACAGGAAGTACCAACAGGCGGCAGTGCAACCGCTAAAATCAAAAATGGATGCCGTCTATGTCCAATGCAGAGAATTGAAAATAAATTTGAATTTCCACTTGAGACCTCTGCTATAGACGCCATTATCAATTCTAGCGATTGCAGCGCCGTCTAATATAAATCTCTGCGAACCAAATACATGAAAAAAGTACTTCCGAGGTCCTCATTTTCCCAAAATCTGTTCCGTGTAATTCTAAACAGTATTCATATCATTTTTTGTAATGATGTTGTGACTTTATCATCACCCTGTGTCTTAAATGCTGATGTAATTTATGACAGATGGCTACATCTATAAGCTCTCGTTTATGAAAGTTTTCCCAATGGTACAAGCATGGCTTGATAATTACATGGAAAAATATTAAACGATTTTTTCGAGCGTGCATTAATGTGATGCCTAATTCGAATATGCAAAATGGGAATTTCCATATTTCATTAATACACAAGAGATAATCGAAAATAGCTTTAAAATCCGCATGTGCATAAACCGACTTATTTTCTACATTATTTAGCCTGTAAAGGATGTCGTAATGAACCTAATCTCCGAGTTACTCGCTTAGATTTCTATTCGATTAAATATTTAGAGAGGCAAAATGTAAACTGCCTCATGGGAGAAGTCACTCACTGGTAACACGTGATTTCTTTTCTCAGCCCCTCATTACCATAAAACCCATTTATTTCTGTTTATTTGACATTTCATGAATTCATCTTAGACTTCTGCTAATTGACTAGACGTTTTGCAATCCAGCATTGAATCTTTATGGCTTAAACAGTAAGGTTTGAAAAGGTTCGAACAAATGGAACACGTGCGTCCTGGGCCCTTTTTATATACTGGGTGTAAAAGAAGTCCCCATACAGAGATGATAAAATTTCTGCCTGCTGTGACACATGGCATTAAAGAACAATTTTGAACATTGCATTGATGACAGGCACACATGATTCTGAATACATGGTGGACCTTGGCCGTCAGTCGTTTATGGTTGACCGATGTGCTCAAAAAACGGTACGAGTCTTCCATTCGGTCGTTTTATCGTTTTTATGACAGCCACATCCTGCTTTTAGTGGTTCCGGTCGAGATGACGAAGGTCATCGCTTTTTAAGCGGCAATTTTGAACTGATCCCAAATGCTGCCCCTTGTATATAAAAATATGCTCTGCATTGCACAGTTGTTACCAATGTTTGCCGACTATTAGGGGCAGCAAATAATTTTGATCAGTTCAATTCAATTCACCCACAGTCATCACTTAAGGTGCCATGTGGTGGGGGTAGATTTCTCCAGGTATAAAAATATTACTGCGGCTTATCTACACTGCAAACTAAAACATCTTATTTTAAGATGCATTAGCAACTGTATTCGTTGTCCCCCGAATTCAGATGAA
>JAQFYZ010004051.1:0-11972 GCA_034695085.1 Cylindroiulus punctatus | reverse complement strand
ATATTTGACCTTTTTATTTTGCTTTATGGGCGATAGATGGCAGCACCTGCGGTCTGAATGGGAATACATGAGATTTACAGTTGTAGTCAAAATAAAGAACATCTCGAAAAATTGTAAAAACGAAATTTCTTTTCATTTTATATAGTCCAGGAACTTGCTGTCAATATAAACTTTGAATTGAAACATTTAGTTTCGTTTGAAATTATCATAGCTGTCCACAGTCATGTTCGAAAAATCACTTGTGAGCAGCCTTAACGAAGTCGTGCACACCTGATTTCACATATTATAACCCTTCGACTTGAACTGCGCCATGCGCAGGAAAATGATTGGCACGCCCTAACTGCCTCGCCCGGAGCGCCCCCTGGGTGCGCCGTGGCCGGCTGATCCCCAGGAAAGCCATATCAAACTGGCATTAATATTCCGAGCGTGACCTACTCCAAAGCGACAGGCCTTCGCTGGAAATAGATTGCGCGCCGAGGGGTTTTTTGTCATCCGTTTTTTTTTTCTGTCCCACGTGGCCACTGATAATCAGGGACATTGAACTTTTTAATAAAAGCAAATTGAATTAGCCAGACAGAGGACAGGGAAGGGCGGCCCAGATATGGACGAGATGAGGCGTTTATGGGCGGCCCCCATTAAGACGATTATGGGCGACCCTCGCCAATATGGCGCCCGAAAGGCAAGGACCTACGGAGTCCCTTGGCGCCCCTGGTGGGTATTTTTTTTTTGCCCTGAAACCAAGATGGCGGATGAGATGTTCGAACACGACTGGACTCGTTTTGGACCTTTTGGCGAATTTTGGCGTGGACTTTGGAGTTTCTCGGTCGGGAATTTGGTGCGGCGCCGGACTGTCTGGGCTTGTCTGTCCGGTGACGTCATCGCGATTAAATAACGCTAATTAACTCAATTTAATTGCATTGCGACCCGCAACTGGTCGTTTTTCGAAAGTCTTGAGTCCATCGAAGAATTTCTGCAAGTGCCAATTTTTGCCAATTTGTTTTTTGCCGAATTTATTTTCACCGTTTTTCGACTGTTATCGCATTTTGGGACGAGGTTGCTGCCTTACTCAAATCCCAACCAGGACAGCGCCGATCGTAAGTGCAAATCCTAACCACGAACTGAATGCATTTTTCTATATAGAAACATCTTTTAAAGACTTGTCCAAACTGTGTTATGAAAACGTTGCATGTCGAGGTTATACAACGTGTTTAGATGCGAGAAGAAAATTAAAGCACAATGTGACGTGTTGTGATATAGCATTTCGATTACACGCATGTTGAAGGGTATCCAAAAGTTGTTGACCTATCTGACGATATAACAAGTTGCACAACACGTTTTCCACGTTGTATAACAAAATTGGTTATTTGGCAAAGTTATGCAATATGTTTTGATGTGCGAAGAAAACGTTTAATGTGACACGATATGTTATACATTGTACATTGTATAACATTTCTACTACATGCATGTTGGAGTATACCCAAAAGTTATAGACCTCTCTGTCGATATAACAAGTTGTACAACACGCTTTCCACACTTTATAACGACATGGGTTATTAGCAAAGTTGTACAACATGTTTAGATGTGACAAGGAAAAGCTCAATACAGTGTATAATATTTCGACTATGCTGGAGTAGCCAGAAGTTATAGGCCGTTATGTGACGCTGTATAACATTTAAGTTGTACACAAAATTTGTTATGTAACGCTGTTTTGTATTGTGAACCCGCCTTTGCAATGTGAGCGTCCAAAAATTGTGCCATGTTAATCGAAATTATACAAGAGATGTCATAAATCATAACATGAAATATTGTACTATGTGTGAATTAAAGCCATATTACAGGGTGTCTCCTGGTTATGGACGTCTTGGAATACGACGTGAAATGTGCATTATTTCATACATTGTTGTATAACAAACTGTTATGTGACATCTCGACTGTACTGGAGGAGAACCAGTTTAACTTGACGTTATATAACAAGTTGTGAAACACACATTTGTTATATGACACTGTTTTCCTATGCAATATAATAAATTTGTTTCCATTTTGTTGTACAACTTGTACACCTCAAATTTGACTTGTGGCTATATTCAGCATACTGTGTAACATCATGTTATAACACTTTTTCTTATCTTGAAACATGTTGCGTTGTAACACGTTTTGTCACTTAGTGCGAATGCGCCTTCATATCATGTTTTAAATCTCTGACATACAGTTGATACAGTGTAGTTGTAATGCAATATCCCAACCAGTATCATCAGCCCAGGGGCGACTGGTGGCGCCCCCATCGCGTGCGAGAAATCGGTGCGCTGTTGTTCGCTGCGACGCTCTTGCGGAAGGACTAATTCCGGCGTGCCATAAATCCTGTCTGTGGGACTGTCTGCACATTTTCTCGGTTTTTTTTCTTTTTTTTTTTTTGGTTTTTTTTTTTCGTCGCGACATGCCGGTTAGGTAGACCGTTGCCCTCACAGGTTCGCAAAATGGCGGCCAGTCACCCCAACCGTTATAACCAACGTTGATAGGCCCGTGAGGCAGCTGGGCGTTTGGCGAAATTGTCTGACATCACTGTTCTCGTGCCGCCAGATAGCACGAAAAACCCTATTTATGGTCAACAAGTCTGTACATGTCAATCTTCCAATTGATTTTAATATGGCACTTGAGGTGCCATATATACAGCATATATGATGAGGGAGGGGGTAGGTTTATCCATTTACGCAAATGTTGCAGCAAGTTTTTTAAGTGTAGAAAAAATTCAGAAACTACAGTGTGCAATTTTTTCATTGCAAAATTAATATTTTCAACTTAAAATGATCAAATGCAATAAACGTTTGGTTTTATTTTAATATTTTGTATTAAATGTAGCTGTTTTCCGAACACCGAGTAATGTAGGAGTTACAAAAGTCCAATTTATAGGTCAGGCACAGTCAGGTAAATTTTGTGATTATTTTGTTAACAGTCAGGTAAATTTTGTGATTATTTTGTTAACAGTCAGGTAAATTTTGTGATTATTTTGTTAACAGTCAGGCAAGGCTTTAACTGTAGCAGATGCTGCCATCTATAGGATCATACAAATTAAAGGTGACATAACCTAGAAATCAAGGAAATGAAAAACTGTGACTATACTACGGTATTTTCCCTGCAGTTTGCCCTACAATGAGGAAGTGATTTTGTCCTAATGGCACGTAAGCTTGTAGTGGTCGCCTGCTTTCAAATGCGGTGCATTATAAATGCGATATTTTAGGATAGGTTAGGTTAAGTTTTCAACAGCGATGGCTTGTGTCATTCTTGTCTGCCGTACGAGACGGGTTATAATATGCTTATTTAGTGGACATTTGTTCAAGTGTTTTTAACGTGTTTATACCGGTTGTGATTCCAATAGTGACTACAGATCTCTAATGTCAGTTTCTGCTTTTCTCCACAGCCGGTTAACCAGTGGTCATCGGTGGAAGTCCTGGAGTGGATGGCGGCGCTGAACCTGTACCGGTACGCCGAGGTGTTCAAGTCGAAGGACATTAAAGGATCCGATCTGATGAATTTGGACAAGGAGAAGCTATTGGTGAGGAATTAATTGGGGCATGCTGCTTGCTTCTTCAGGGTTCCAATAGACTTGGAAAAGTTAGGGAAGCTGGAAAGGCCTGGAATAGTCATGGAAAGTCATTAAAGCTTGATTTAGTTTAAAAACGTCAGGGAAATTAAACAAATATCATAAGTCAATAACAGCCAGATCTCGAAAATACCTTCTTTGACAAGAATTTGGAAACCTTTGCTTTTTTTTTCTGTCAGTAATTTTTTTTATTAACTCGAGCAATTACATGTATGTGGAAGAGATCAATAATGAAATGGTAAATTTGAAGAAAAAAAAACTAATCTAAATTTGACGTTTTTTTACGCTTATTAAAATTTGAGTTCACCTCATGTTTATAAACAATCACAGTGGCATATGTCATATTTTCGTATTTTCAGTGGTCAAGGAATGTTTTTTTTTAAATCTGGAAAATTCAAGGAAGTTGAAAATTTGATTTGTGAGGGGGGGAAGCCCTGTTCATTCGCTGTTGTAAAATATGCAGTCAGTCGAACTGCACTGCTACATGTATATCTGTTCGACTTTTAACGGTTGAATCACCACTAGAAGAATCAAATTTATTTCCACTCTCAGCTGAACCTGATGTTGAACCCGATTATTTTCTGTTGCAGAGCATGGGCATTAAGGAAGAATTCCACCAGAAGGCCATATTGGCCTGCATCGAGGAGCTGTGCCACAGCAATGGGAACGGCTTGTCCAAAATGATCGACGCCACCACCCCTGCTAGTCATCATCAGCTGAGGGAGACCAGCTTCACCAGCCTGGAGCGCTGCGACCGCTGCAGCAAGTACCTGAGGGGCATTGTGCACCAGGGCTTTCTCTGTCAAGGTAAGTAAAAGCTGGCTGTGAGCATTCCGAAGTGTACCCCCGGTTGAAACCAATCTTGCTAAGTCTTGTTTTGCCCGTCTTCAGAGTGCGGTCTCATCTGCCATCGGACGTGTTCCTCCACCGGCCTACCGCAGTGCATCTCCAGCAAAGAGATGCCCATGGTGGACAAGAATCCTGGTGAGTCTTTAATCAGTTGATTATTAGGGAAAAGTGTTCAAGGGCGTTCAATATTTCAAACATCACATGAGGTGAGCGATGCCGAATCCATGCAGCCGTTGGTTTTGTCATGCATGTCTCTCCAACAAGCGAGCTTGTAGTAATTACGGACATTGCATAATGGGTTTCTGTAACAAAACAACAACAAAAAACGCTGGCAACATTTCAAACTGAAAACGTTGAACCGGCGATGCCGTGCAAGTGCAGTGCATTTGGCATCTTGAACAAAGCATTTTTTGGCAAAACTTATTTTTGTGTTTTCAAGGGTTTAAAACCCACGCATGCTGTACAATGAAACCCATCTAGTCGGTTACCTCCATTAGGTGACCATAACATCGAAGTGTTCCATAGAATTAACACTAAGGGCGACCCCTCTAAGTGGGATACCCCGTAACTGGAAAGTCGGAAAGTGTTTTTCCAAAATGGCAGAAATGTGATGAAAATGTCACCTGAATTACATGAGAGCTCATGTTGAATTAACAGAAGGAACATACCCTGCCTACTCTTAGGCTACAAGGTGAACTCCTCTACATCGAAGAAAACTATATGACAATTTCAGATTTGATTGTCCAATCACCTAGACTTTTCTCCTGTCTGGGATTCTCTCCACAAGGGTGGGGAAAACATGCTAACTTATGAAAAATAGAAGACATCTTTCCAGTGACTGGTCTGCATGAGAACTTGTTGAATATTACCTCAGTCAATATTGTTCCCAATCATTACCTACCAAGTTAAATAGATTTGTATCCAATTTCCTTTTTTGTACATTTTATCCCTTATTTGTAATTTCAATTTTTATCCTACCTCTTTTTGAGCCATGTGGCATCGTTAGTCTTGTTAGGGCTAACGCCTATGTACTTATATTTTCCAATTTTTTTCGAAAAGCACCTGAGCAAGTTGTTCACTCAACGAAACGTCATGTAATTTTTGATAATAAATTGACTGTGATGATATCCAACAAGTAAGCTTATGACAGGCAATGAGCTTTCTCGTAATTTATATTTCTTTTAAATACGAGCTAGAAAATCAGTGCCACTCTGATCACGTATAGTATTCTTCACCCTATGGATCTGACCCATATTTACTCAAATGCTGTCGATAGTGCATGTGCATCCTTACTTGATAGTCACAATTTTGGAAACTCCTACAGTAATTCCATATTTGCTCGTTTCACTGACTGTCTTAATTCTTCGTTTCAGTGTTCGGAAGCGGCCTGGTCGAGCAGTTCAACCCCAGCGAGCAGCCGGCGCCCCTCATAGTCATGCGCTGCGTGGAGGAGATAGAGACGCGGGCCCGGCAGAACGGGCCCACGGACCTGTACAAGACGTACTACTCGCCGGCGCCCTCCGACGTGGTCGTGGAGCTCAAGAAAAAGCTGGGCGAGGACGCTGCCCAGGTGGAGCTGGAGGGCTACGAGCTGGCCTGCGTGGCCAGCGCCCTGAAGAAGTACCTACGCGAGCTGCCCAACCCCGTCATCCCCGTCGAGAGCTACGACAAGTTCCTGGAAGCCTCCAGTAAGTTTTTCTCCCGAGGCCCTTCTCCAATTGCCCGGAAGAGCAGATCTAATACTGCATTTTTGCACCCTCGTTACAGAACTGGCCAACGACGAGCAGTGTGCTTCGTGCCTCTACCAGCTGGCGACGCAGCTGCCCGAGCACCACCGCAGCACCCTGCAGTACCTCATGAAGCACGTGTGTCGGGTGCTCCAGCTGCAGCATGCGGCCGGCATCCGCGAGCCGCCCACGATCCTGGTCCAGGTCCTGTGCCACATCTTCCTGAGGCCGCCCTGGGAGAGGATCATGTGAGTTTTCCGAGCCGATGTCGCCAAAATTGAGTTTGCAAGCTTTTAGTCTGGAGATTTTGCCGTAGATGGAAAACTGCTAATATGGATTTCTTCGGGGTTTTCTAGACAAGTTGTCCACAACACGGAAGCCCACATCCGGATCATGGAGATCCTCCTCTTGAAGGGTGACTGGGGCGAGGCCATCCCCGAGTTCGACACGGCACCCGCGCTCCCGCCCAGGCGGTCCTCGAGGGCCACCCAGTCCATCGTGGAAGAGGCCACGTCGCCGCTACCACCGCAGTCACCCGACGCCAGCCCCTACTCCACCGCCAGGGTGCTGCCCGGCGGCAGCGGCGACGGCAAGCAGCTCACGCTGCAGGAGGCGGAGTGGTACTGGGGAGACATCACCCGGTGAGTTTGTCTTGGAATTGCAAATACAATTTTACGGGGTAAACAACAATTGAGTACAAGTTTCCAAAACGATCGGGTTCGACTTTGCACTTTTTGCTGAGGTTGTTCATTTTTTTCTTCATAAATCTACAGCGTTGATCAAATATGTGGTGAATTACACCTATTGCCACGAGGCATTCACATGCAGATTACCATGTCTCCCCGAAAATAAGACGCAAGCATAAAATAAGCTAGTATGAAGCCCTACCCCAAAAAGTAACCCTAGTTTAGATCATCAGCCGGTTGGACGCAATTACTATTCCGTTGCAACACACAACCGTAACTACAATTTTTCATCGTTTCTTCGTGGACCATCATTCTTAAATGTCATCATTTTTGTACATGAATAAATTAATAAATGCTGATTAATGTGCATGATAATTTACAGTAGGCACAAAAGGTATAGAAGCAGTATAATAATTGTTGTTCGCGAGTAAATGCGGAGTACATGTTTCAAAGTACATCTGTTATAATGCTTAACATTACATAGCTTATGTAACAACTGCAAAATAAAATAAGGGCCTTGAAAAGCAGATAATTGATTCTTTCCCCTCCAAAGTTAATACATAAATCATCGCAAACATTATAGCAGATTAATTTGAAAATGCTTATCTACTGGTGAACAGCAATTATTAAAATGTTTCCATACTTTTTGCTAAAAACATGTACCTACTGCATGAAGATTGATGTACATGAAAAATGACGACATCCCCCGAAAATCAGCCCTAATGCTCATTTTGGAGCAAAAATTATTATAAGGCCAAGTCTTATCAGGGAAATGCAGTGGTGGGGTACTGAGTTAAATTGAACCCAATTGATGGGAAGCTTTTATTCATTTCAATCATCACAATCAAAGACGAAGATCTTGTTTCGTGTTCGATGTACTGTTTGGTGCATCGTAACAAAGGAACAGGGTCAGAAAAGTGGAATCAACGATTGCTAGATACTGCACATGTCACTCATCTGTCAGATATGTTCCAAGGGCCACTTTAGGTCATTATCACTGTTACTTAATAATAATTTCTTTTTGCCATAAAACAGAGTTTTTTATCCCATTTGGAATTAAGTTTCATAAATGGTGTTCCAAATTTGCCATATTATTCATTATTGAGGCTAAGAAACCGGCGTTTGGTCGGTGAGCCTGCAATGTCAAAAGATCATGAATGTATTCAAGACAGCTGTTATCGATTAGAAGGACGTTCAATCGTTCTATCAGTGGGGCAAAGTGTGCAGATAACACTACGTGACGACCTTATCAAGTTTCCGTCAGTGTCACACACTTTTGAAAAGGGTTGCGATGAAGTTTCAAGTGACAATTTCAATGATGCATGTAGTACTAGGAAAACCATTTGACTTCTGTGAAATTGTGAAATTGGCAGATTGTGGTGTCAAATTTCAAATAACGTGATTATACCAGTTATCGGGAACTGTGGTTCCACAAAAAAATCATTCCAACAAATTACAGGGTTCCCCCAGACCTGGAAAAATCAGGGGCGATGGAAAGTTCTAGAAAAATCAAGTTTGATTATTTTATTTTTTAAAAGTCAGGACAATTTTACAATTTTTTTGGCACAAAAGTCAAGAAACTAAAGCTATCAATTGAATCATGCAAGCTATTCTGTGGAAGAGATCAATAGTGAATACACAACACAGAGGTGAAGTCTCCATATCACAAGGGAAGAAAGACGAACACTCACTTAGAAAATCAGAATTATATACATGTACATGGTGGATGGTTCCAGCCTGGGTGGGTTGGGTTAAGCCTAGGTGAAAGATTTTCGAAAACAGTGTCATAAATGAGATAATTTTTGGCTGAAAATTTAATTGAACTGGTATTACCTTGTTTGTTTTTAACAAAACCAAGTAGCCCAAACATGAGAATCAAGCCGAAAAGGTGGAAATCCATGGTTTTGTTATTTTGTTGAGGATGGATGTGAATGAATATTGATGTGCTTTGTTTGTCTTTTCACAGGGAGGAGGTGAACGAGAAGCTGAAGGACACCCCGGACGGCACGTTCCTGGTGCGGGATGCATCGAACAAGGGCGGCGAGTACACGTTGACGCTGCGCAAGGGCGGCAGCAGCAAGCTCATCAAGATCTGCCACAAGAACGGCCACTACGGCTTCTCCGAGCCACTCAAGTTCTCGTCGGTGGTAGAGCTAGTGAACTTTTACCGAAACGTGTCGCTCAACCAGTACAACCGCACGCTCGACGTCAAGCTGCTCTACCCCGTGTCGCGCTTCCAGCACGCGGACGACGAGGAGGAGAGCAACGCCAACTTGGACAATGTATGCCAGAAGCTGATGAACGTGAACAAGGAGTACCAGGGCAAGTCGAAGCAGTACGACCAGTTCTACGAGGACTACACCAAGACCATGCAAGACATCACCATGAAGAAGCAGGCCATGGACGCGTTCACCGAGACGCTTGCCTTCTTCGAGGAGCAGATCCAGTTGCAGGAGAAGTTCTACAAGGAGGCTGAGCCGCACGAGATGAAAAAGTATGGCACATCCTCATTTTGTTTCTTTTCGGCATTGTTGTCACTGACCTGCAGAGTCAGGCAAATTGAGAAAGTGTAAAGCAATCTGCTACAATTTGTAAAGATTTTAGAGATTAGAAGAAGCAGCACTTGTAGAAAAAAAAATTCTTTTTAAAAGTAATATTTTCAAGTTAAGATGCACACAAATTTGGTTTAATTTAATCCTTTGCATTAAAAAGTCACCGTGTAATGTACGAGTTTACGAAAGTTCAATTTTTTGGTCAGGCATACATATTGGTTCCATCTGACAAAGTCAGGCAAATTTTTTGATTATTTTGTTAAATGTCAGGTAAAGTTAGACAAGAGAGTTTTGAAAAATCGGTGGCAACCCTGGTTCCGCGTTTTGGACGAAATTCTCAAATTTCCTTTATCTTTCGTAGCATGATAGAGAACTTTGCCTACGCGAAGTCGCGCATCCAGTGGCTGAAGGACAGTGAGGTCCTGCTGGACAACGACTTGAAGCAGCTGGTGGCCTACAACAGGAGCCTTGACCGGGAGATGAACAGCATAAAGCCAGAGGTCATCCAACTGCACCGCCAGAGGGAGCAGCTGCAGTCGTGAGTACCATTTTGCCGCATCTGCAACACTGGTTGTTGGTGCTAGCTCTGACCGATGCATCTTTTCCGCAACGGCTCACAGGTGGCTGCTGTCACACGGCATGAAGCAGGAGAAGATCGACGTGCTGCTGAGGGACTCGTCCACGGAGTCTCGGCCCGAGCTGAACAGCTTCCAGGAGCGAGCCATCAGCCGGGACGAGGAGTCCTCCCCGCACCACGACGAGTCGACGTGGTACCTGCAGCGGGCCTCCAGGGACGAGGCGGAGCTGCTGCTGCAGGACAAGGTGGATGGCACGTTCCTCATTCGGCCATCCAGCGTGCACGGCCAGCCAGCCCTCTCGATTGTGTAAGTTTAGCAAAGCAGTACTTTTTTCTCCAGTTAAATGCTAGTTTTCTCTCTTGCGCGTCGTTGAAATGAGTGTTAAAAATGAAGTTGGGCTTGTGGCTCATGCATGGTGGTTTGGCAATGTTCTATAATTGTACTGCGGGTTTGCTGCACAGATGCTGCACACTTTTTCTTTGCCAAATTTATCTAGATTCTGAATCACTTAAACTGTTAGCAATTATTGTTGAAATTGTTTGAATATTTTGAAAAAGTAAACCTAAGATGTCCATGCAGTAAATCATCGATGGAAAAACTATTGTCCTCACTGACTGACTGACTGACTGACTGACTGACTGACTGACTGACTGACTGACTGACTGACTGACTTACTTACTTACTTACTCACCAATACTGAGCCCAAGCTGGATGAGCTGGAACCTTCAAAATATGTGCATGGATATCTATCTACCTTGGGTGCCAAGCTACTCCCAAAATATGCTGTAAATGAATTTTTATCAGATTCCTCCTCTAAGGAGGTTTAACAGAGAAAGACACCGAGCCCAATCCGGTATGACCTCTTGAGTAAATTTTGAATAAATTTTTCATTTATAGCTTTAGGTGACAAAACCCCCACTAAGATTGGGGCACTAAGATTTCCCCAGATAATGCTGCATATGTCCTCTAGCTGAAAATATGCACATAACACCGATTAGTTATAATGTCCAGGAATTAAGTTGCTCGGTTATGTCACCTTAAAAACGCCTCGCCCAGCCTGCCACCTCCGAATTTGCTTTCCGAACGCCCGCTGTCACGTGCAGCGAAAGTGGAGCGCTGAGGCCACCCACCATCAGCACTTAAAGAGATCTGGCCATGCTGATTACGGATGTAGTAATTCCTAATGGCGCACATAAGAGCTGGTAATTGGGGTCATTTTGGTGCTCAACCCTTTTGCGGTTCTTTGATGGTTCATTATGCAGTGGTCAGCTGGACGTCTTGCCCACACGGATTGTGTTATGCCTCACACAAATCAAGCTTAATGGCCAGGCTGGTGGGCTCGGAGTATGATTCTTGTAATGTTGCTTCGGCTTAATTTTTAAATGTGGGCATTTCATTTCTTGTCACCCCAGTTTGGAGAACCGAAAACCACCGAGCGAGCCCAAAGACGTGCACATGAAAGCTGCTTCCAAGTTACTTTGCAGCTTTTTTGTGGTGCATGCTGGCTTTATCATCATGAGCATGGTGTGCTAATTGGTTTTTGTCGAAGGATCATCCCCAGCTTGTCTTTGCTCATTTCGCGATTCATGACTGTGGCGGCCATACATGTAATTTTAGTTGTCGTATGATACGAAGCAATGAGAATGCCTTTTGTTTTCATGTATTGTCAGTAGACTCAAACAGTATGGAAACAGTAAAATAATTGCTGTTCACGAGTAATGAAAAGGAGTACGTGTAAATTAAGTAATCTGTTAAAGTGCTTACAATGCATAGTGTATGTATCAACTGCGGGGAAATAAATCGATTCTCTGCTTGTTGAACCCTTATTTTCAGGGTTCATACGCACCTGGAAAGTCAGGGAAAGTCAGGAAAGAGTAAAATGGTCGGGGAGAGTCAGGGAAAACTACGTTTTTTGCTGTAAAATCAGGAAAAGTCAGGGAAAATAACAGTTTTTTCAACAAAATAAAATTGAAAAATAAATT
>JAQFYZ010004050.1:0-11975 GCA_034695085.1 Cylindroiulus punctatus | reverse complement strand
CATTCAAAGCGCCAAGGCGGCAATAGAGCTTGCTGATGAAAACTTAAATCAGTTATCCAAAACGTGTGTAAAAATGGAAAAAAATTAATGAAATGTAACATTTTTGCAGATGCAGTATATTTTGTGAGAATTTTGATAAACTAAGAATCAATTGCATAACATTTGCATGTGTTTGCATGTGACAGAAGGGGGAAGGTGGTACCCAAGAACACAAAAAAATACAAAAAAGAACGATGAAAGAAGTATAACGAAATATTACACAGAATGTCAAATTCTGTATCGCAACAAAAACGATATGCAAAACATAATACAAAAGGAAGGCAAAATATAAGCAAATTAATATTACATAACATGTAGGAAGGAGGATGCTAATAAGAAAGGAAACTAAGCTGTACATCAGTGACATGCCTCGACAAAATTAAACTTCCCGTATCCTATATCAATGATGTCATCATTGGCAAAAAAATTGAAAGTTTTTGTAAATAAGAGATATAACTGATCGTAAAACTGATGATCGAACAGTAGGTCTATCATAAAAATGTATCCGAATTTGATATCTAACTGGACTTTGTACCTTTGACGATGTTATCATGTTTGACTTTCTAATTTTTAACCTATAGGTAAATAGGCAAGTAAAAATACATGTATATATTTTTACTTGCCTATTTTATTTGCTGTACACTCTGTATATTTCATTTTACTTTCTTTGTTACTTTTTGTACTTTGGGTTAATCTACCTCCCTGGCAAATGATTATGACGGAAGGATTGACCAAAATGATGAGTCAGCAAAGGCTAATAGGTTAAAAGCATCATTGTTGATCCATTTTTCTCCCACATGTCCATTGATTCATTGCGACTTTTTGTCATTCATCATTTATCATCTTATTGATCGTCCACTTTACAGTATCTTCAATTTGAGAGTGGTGGAGTAGATTACACTGCAGTTTAAATTTTGGCACAAGAGAACGTTTCTTCGTGAATATGTCTCGAATTTCTGGTATACGTCAGATTTGTTATAATCTTTGCATTTACTGCCGCAGAGTCTTGCAGAAAGACAATGAAGTCAACGTACTAAGGGGAACTACATTGTGCTTGTGACTTTACATTGCAAATGTCATATGCATAATTGAAGACCTTGATATATAGCTATGGTACATATAGCATGGCATTATTAGCTTGATTTGATCACATATCACTGACTGCGGTAATAATAACCAGGAGACCATCTAACCAAGATGTATGGCGGTTATTCTTTAATAAGTCCACAAAAACGATTATACACGCGAATGTCATGCATTTAGATAAATATGTACAATAAAATGATAATTTTGGCATGCCCATGCGGCAATTCTGCGTGAATCTACCGGTATCATCAAGCCCGGTTTCCAGTGAAACGTCCACTGCTACGATCCTAAAATTCGAGTTCTGTTTTTGTTTTCCTAACACAAAAGAAATCTCTGACAATTTGAGATATGTCAGAGGGCTCAGAAGCCCAGATCTTTATTCTGCAAGTAATACTGCCATTTCTTCCTGTAATCTTCCGGCATCATCTTGTAGTCCTCATCATCCTCGTTTCTGGAAGATTCCGAGTTGTCGTACTCGTCTTGGCCTAACATCTGTCAGGTAAAAAAGGACATTGGCTGACATCTTTGATCACTTTCGTTGTCTGCTGTCTGAGCCTGACTTACTCCAGTGATACTTACTGATTTTTCGTCTTCGCCACCTCGAGATGGAAGTAAATCGAAATTGACAACGGTGGCTGGTTGATGGTCTGTCTTGGTCACCTTTACTGTCTTGGTGAGCGGTGCGTATCCTTTCTGCCGAACAGTCACCTGGTACTGACCCGGGGTCAGAAGTCGCCAGTAGTCCCCGTCGTGAACTGTTAAAATGTTCAGAGTATTGTCACATATGTCACATACATGTATGTCACATTGGCCTCATTGCCTAATTTTTTGAGGTTGGAATTACAACCACATTTTTCTTGCTTGTGATAAAGATTCCTTTGTAAAAACAATTTTGCTTGATTGCTGCCATAATATTGAATGTCACTTTGCAATTTGCAAGCATTGTATTGGAAGTCTCTATCAAAAGTGTCTCACCAGAAGTGATGTCATGGTTGATATGTTGCGGGGTGCTCGCATCAGTGACGTTGGTGATGTGGATGGTGGCACCACTAATGGGCTTACCATTTGTTGCGTCGCGGACTACACCCTTAATTCCAATGTGTGACTGAAATGACAGTATTGACAGTATGTACTGAATTATTGACAGTATCGAATTAATTATTGGCAGTATCGACAGAATTATGGACAAATATTGGCATGCAGTTATGTCTTCCACTCTGTGCAAAAGTTCAAACTAAAGAATTGCATAATATCGACATTTGTCAGTGTGTGCTGCTGTAAATTTATCAAGAAATTTACAATTTAGCCATAATGCCGTTAGGAGAAGCCCACTGTCTCATTTCATCTAAAGTGGAACATGCAGGCCAGCTTCACGGCATACTCTGCAAACCATGTTCGAAGTTGGATATCTAGTACTTTTATTGTAATGTTTTTCATCAAACATGGTTAAAGCTATTTAGGCGCCACTTACCTGCCAAATGAAATTAATCAAGGCGTTTTTATTGTTGGTCCACTCTTCTGCCAGCTTACTGTCGTCTGGAAATTTGTCACATCCTAATTCCAGAGTTACCTCAAATGCGTTTGAGCTTAAGTAATTGAAATCCTGCATCCCTGAAAGAAAAAAAAAATGGTGCACTTACTGTCTTGCTGTTAAATAATTACTTTCTGTTCGAATATCGATTTGCTTCCTATTAATTCACTGCAAGAACGAAACTTTTTGCAAAACTGGATGATGAACAAAGGATTCTAACCCCACCCACCCTGTCATCATTCGAGATTATTTTGGCAAATCCCCTTCCCCACAACAGCCATGACTAATGTTAATTAGTAGTACATAGGTGAATTAAATTTTCTATTGCCCACCTCCGGCCACACTGTACCAAGCTGCCCCGTTAGTGATTCCTCCATTTTTGGCGAAATCGTCTTCCAGGGTGTTGTCACAAGGTTTATGGTCTTGTTTTCCCATGTGCTTGTGCATGTCTGCATAAGACGAAGCCAGAGATCTGTTTTTGATAAAAGACAAAAATCAGTAAGTCAAGTACTCAAGTTTAAGTGCTTCTTGGCCAGTTTACTACACATTTGGGCCCAAATTATATTTCTTAAGAAAATGACAAAAAAATGCTGGTAAAACAAATGATTTACCAGAATAAAATCACACAAACCTTGGTAAGGTACTCGACAGAATCCCACTGGACCATGGTGTGAACATAACCCATTGGGAAAATATTTCACAGATATGGTAAATAATTTTTTTTTGAAAAATACTAGCTTGAATAATGAATTCCAGATGCAATTCAAAAACGAATTGATTAAAAGTTCATAAGTTTGCGAAGAATAAAAAACATTTCGCTTGATTTATGTGAATTTTACAAATAACAACTGCATAACTGGCGTCATCATTTGACTAGCCCGGGAACCCATTTTCCCACCAAGATTGACAGTTCAGAAGGGGGCTGTTTCGATGACTGACTGAGGGATCGACAGAATTGTTTCAGTAAGGGGTTGAACTCATACTTCCTGTCTACTTGTAAGTTTTTATCTTTTTTAATTTTTATCTTGCCCAATAGTCCGACCCTAACCACATGCCAATCTCTTATTTTCTTAAGTATGAGCAGCGCCGCCAAGGGGGAAGAAAGTGCCGGAAAAGATTCAAAAGTGTCTATTGGCAAAAGCGCCGTCAGAAAATCCCCAGTAAATTCATGCAGTATCTGGCAACACTGGCTGTAGCTCCGCCCTAATTTGCATATTTTCTATAATTTTTTGCCTTAAGAGAAGATTAAGAAAAAATTACAAGTGGACAGTTTGCATCAAGCTCATTGAAGGGCACTAACGTAAGTCTCAAAAACATAAACACCAATGGTTTACTTGAAAACTGCATCGTCTGGTGATGCCGAATATTCACTTTTGCCGGGTCCGCGGCTCAGGTCGTACGGATAGTTGGCCACCAGGTCGCCCCCGTGGATGTTGGCCGACAGGACGAATGGATATTTCATGATCCAGTGGATGGCAGCCAGGGTCTCCTGTTGGGGCTGGATGGGACATGCGATTAAACCGGAAGTTCATTTTTGAAAAAGAAATTATACAAGATGGGATACACTTTGGCATACACCCTGGGACAATAGTAAATTCGACTATATTATTTTTATTCACTGACCCATATGGAAAAGAAATGCATTTCAAAATATATGTAGATTGAGACATAAATCAATTTCATAAAGGATTGTAAATGCATTCAAAAATGCATTTTTCTGAAAAATACATTTGCAATACATTTTACAATTTGCAATGTATTTCAAAATGCATTTAAAATATATTTCTTTTGCATGTGGGGAACAAACTGGGGGACAGCCAATCAGAGAGATTCAGCTTATAGATTTGGTGTTCCTGCACAGGAAATGGTAAAGCAAACGAGGCAGTCACGATGTAAAGGGGAGATGGGAATTGCTGACATAAGGCCTGGCAAGATTAACTCGAAACCGTTTTTTTCATCCTAAAATTGGTTCATTCGAATGCGAACGCCCCAGTTTGTTCACTGAGTAAATTCACTATAGTCTATGAGTATAGATTTACTTGAGTTAGCATGCTGTGACTTATTTCCAATTTTCGACAATTTGAAGGGTGCTACGCCAATGGTGGCGCTGCAGTCGGCCACTGTCATGGCAGCTTAAGTAGAATAAACGCCCCACTTGCAATGGGTAGTTTTTAATTTTTTTGGAAATGCGCTTGTAGATGCAGATTATTTCTACTGTTTTAGACTCGGTGTGGTATCCAATAAACTAATTGATGGCATTTGAAGCATGCTAAGTTTCATTTTTTGCCACAACCTCGGATTCATTGAACTTAATTATGTGATTTGCTGAAGGCATCGTACATAATGCAGACAATACAGGTACTTACTCGACTGCCACTAGATGGCGACCCTTTTGTTGAATAAACTCAATTAACACATTTCAACTCTGCTCATGGAGTGGAGTTGAAGTCAAAAAATGGTAAGTAGGTAGTATTGGGGTCACTACCGCTGAGGATTTTGGCGGAAATTTATAGGTTTTATAAAATACATTTTTATTTGATTGTACTATTCCAGCTTTCTAAAACGACACCTAAAACATCGTCTTAGGCGAAGGCATTCCCGAGCTACATGTATAATAATTTTTCCGCAGAGTAAAGTGGTTTGCTGCAGTATCATTCCCCATCCCAGACATGAGGTGCAAGACGTTTTCCATCAAAAAAGTTCTGATTTTGGTCCAGGGAGCATACCAAAGTATAGTCCAAAAAATGGATAAATTACGGCACATGCCACGCTGAAATGTGTATTCCAAGTTTGTCTAACACGTGTATACAATAAACTTCTTCATTTAGCTGCCCACCCACCAGGCAACCTCCGCCAGACTTTCTCGACGGGTCTTGGCCAGAGCAGGGCATATACCGTAGTGCAGCCAAAAGAACGCATTTTCGCTCACCATGTGATCCAGTTCCGACAGCCGGGTCATCAGGTGGTTGTTCTGGCTCACGTGGTTCATCTCGTTGGAGTACACGATGCGGTCCAGGTTGGGGAAGTCCCTGTTGAGGTCCACGCCGTTGGCGTTGGCCCTTCCGGTCAGCCAGTCACGCCCCTCACTCTGTGGGACAAGCATCGAATTTTCCAAAACATTGCTCCGGAGACAAGCATCACCTAGTTACGCTTGAGCACGCTTATCTCAATACTCATTCATGTAAAAATAGCCTGGACACGCCCACCACACTGAAGGTCCCAAGAGAGGGTCCTTCAGTTTGAGCCACATCATGATCGTCCCTCACCTCCCGCTGTTTTTCTCACTCCACCTTGTTACACCTCGAGTGTAAATGATATTTTCGAAGTGTCCATTTTTTCAGCTTGAAATTCCTAAGCTATTGTTTGGGACTTAAGTGGACGAGTGTGGAAGCAAATGAAAGGGTGAGGGAATAGCTATTTGCAAATATCTGGAAAACGGTGAGAGACAGCCATGTAATTGAAGTGACAGGGGACAATTACGGTTAATCGATCATTATCTTCTTAACCGTTCATGATAGGCAACTAGTTCCAATCTGAAAGTTGTCGAGGGGGAAGAGATTTGTCTGAAAACGGTCTTGCTGGGACTAGCAAACGTTTAATAAATTTGTTTGCAATTTTTCATACGTCACGTTTAGTGTATTGCAACAACTGACATATGGCAAGGCTACTATAAGGCCCCTTTTAGAGCATGTATCTTAGCAATGCCCTCCTCCCACACGATGGCTATATTTAGGATCAACTTATCAAGTAAACCATCAGCTAGTGATTCCAGAATCTTTTGTATGTCTATGGTAGCATCAGCTAGTGATTCCAGAATCTTCTGTATCTATGGTAGCTCGACAGGGCTGTTGTCATATGTGCATGTGCAATTGCAAAACTTGTGAATTGAAAAAAACACTTACAAAAAATAAATTTGTGAATTTAAAAGAAATTTTTAGCACGATCAATAATTACATGAATGACATATGAAATTTTTTTGGGAAACAACCGATTTTTGCCCAAACAGGCCTATCTCCAAGAAATGTGCTTGATAATATTATTGCTGAGAGCAGCCCTCATGACTTCACTTTTCTATAACAAACCTGTGAACCGTTACAGAAAGGTTTACTGTCAAAGTCCCAAAGAAACAGTCTGTACATTGTAACTATACGTCTCACTCTACAACTTTCAAATCGGAACCACTGGCTGACTAACAAGACAGTTATTTTACTTATTATTTTTTTAGATATTTTTCTTCACCCTGCAACATCATTGAAGACGATGCAAGGTTTACTGGCCAAAAACCATACGAATTAGTTCAGATGAACATAAATATTAATCCCTAATTAATGTATTGAAGTCATGCTTCTACCTGTAATGCGATTTCCCATCCATCCGGATTAAGGGATGGCAAAAGATGAATGTGGGTCATGTTAATAAGGCGCTGGATGTCTTTGTTCCCACTCGAGTACTCCTCACACAGGTAGTCAGCCAACTTGAGCAACAGCTCCCTTCCCAGGATTTCGTTTCCATGCATGTTGGCAACATACTTGAATTCAGGCTCCACTGAAGAAAAGGAATACGCAATATTAGCAACACAAAGTATTGCACTGAAAAATTTATCTGAAGGTCAACTGATTCATCAATTTCGAAACTGTCATCAACATATTTTGTAGTACTGATTTGCCCCTGGTGGTACATTACTGGCAAATTTGTTTGCGGCATTCAAACAAGCTTTGTGGTCGAGTTTTTTCTAAAAACTTCGTCTAAACCTCGCAATTGTGCAGTTTTAGAAAAATATTTACATTATTTAACGTTATTACATGTATTCGCAGTTTGTCACGCAAAGATTAATTGCCTTCAGTGCTTTCGGATCAACATGACTTTTATAAAAGTTTGTTATGACCGTGCAATTTCCTAACGGTAGTAAAGCCCTACTAGATACTTAGAGATACAAAATAAACGTTATTTAACGTTTACTAAAAGTATGAACGGTAGGTAGGCTAAATATTCGTTTTGTTAAACTAGGCCGAAAAAAACCGAAAGTTTAAGTTAATGTTGGTGCTTTTAATAAACATTAAATAACGTTTATTTTGCATCGCTAAGTATCTAGTATAGGGCTTTACTTTCGTTAGAAAATTGCACGTCCATAACAGACTTTGATTAAAGATACAAAAATGAAATTAAAGTTTCGTTGTGCTGCGCAAAATGTCTAATGTTTATTAAAGGAACGAAAATAAAACTTTTCGTTTTTAAAAATATCGTTGTGCTGCGCTAACTCCCTGTTATTAGTATTGCTGACATGGTTTTCAGGAAAACACATCTAAAATACGAGCTTGTGCGATAATCATGAAAAGTTTCATGTTATGTCCGCAAAACTACATTTTCCCACAAATTGTCTTCCATAATTATATGGCAATAACAACGTAATAAAAGTCATTTTCACCCACAAAAGGTGTGAAATCCGTCACTTGTGATTCTGCAGGTGCAGAAATTCGCTTATAGGGTACTTAACATATTATCCACTTTCAATGAATACAATTTTAAAAAAATATTCTAATTCCAACTACAGCGTAGTTGACATTTAACTGTCCAACACATTACGCCCACAGCGTTTATGGCATTATTACAGAAAACGTCTCAACGTCACAAAAATCAATGTTGATGATCTAGTTATTGACAACATTTTCCGTGAAATACAAAAATTAACCAATTCCTGAAGTCTACGTTATAGAAAATTTCACCTTATTCATTGTATAATACAGATTTGACACTGCTTCAAATGTTCATAAAGTATGCATACTTCAACCTTAGTATACAAGATTGACATCGGTCCCAGATGTCAAAATTATTTTTTGAAGCAATTTGCTTATTTAGCTGCCCATTCGAATGGCAATCACTGCCAGCCTATCAGCCATTAGGAAAAGCCCAACTAGGCCACTTAGAGCTTGGAGCAGGGTCTAATCTATAGTACAGTTGTCATCAAATGCAAGCTAGTTTTTATTAAATCTTCAAGCACATTTAACCAACATAATATCAGATGTGATGATGGTTTTAGCTAAAAATAACGGCTGTTATCTTGGTCGACCATGCAAAGATAGTGACATAAAACATCCCCATGGCGTAAATGGTATCTCACACATGCAATATGGATGGGTCGATATCACAAAACTGAAACCAATTTGGAAATGCATCTGAACACCATCCCCACTTCCTACTTACGTAATTCGTGTTGACCTGGATGATCCGAAAACTCGATGACAGCCAACGGAAGGCCTCGAACGCTGGTTCTGTCGAGTGAATACAACTTGCTTATGTTTGGACATCTGGAATGAATGTTCTCCAGGATCCTCACCATGTCCTCGGTGTTGTGGTGCTGGAACACAAACTCGGCGCCGCCGAACGCTAACGCCAGGCTGAACACAACGAGGACCAACATTATTTAAAGGAAAATAAATATTCGCGGAAATGGAATTGCTAAAGCCAGCAGCTTCCAGTGAGCAAAAGCAGAAAATGATTCGGTCGATGAAAGGAAGAGGATGCCACGGCGTCAGAACAGAGTTGCCGCAGCAACGCCTGACGTCACACGCAGTTCTGACTTAAAAATCAATATCGGGCAGACACTACCCACTGATGCCTGTAAAATGCTCTGGCTTATAAAAATGGCAAAAAGATGGCTTATGGACTGGAGATGTGCTACCGCTGGGCTTCGGCCATATTGGCTCTGCCATGGCTAACAGCGCCATCTGTAATGCGTCGCTTGCAGCTGACGATTTTATGTTAATTTTTTTCTTAATTCTCTTAAGGCAAACAATTATAAAAAATTAGAAGTTATACTTCATGTTCACTTGTAATTTTTGAACTTAATTTTTTCTTAAGGCTGAAAATTAGGGATCAATCATATAGCAACATCAAAAAACTAAGAAAATTAGGGCGGAGCTACAGGCAGTGTTGCCAGATGCTGCATGCATTTACTGGGGATTATCCAGCGGAGCTTTTGCCAATAGACATTTTTTCCTACACTTTCTTCGTCCTTGGTGGCGCTGATGGCGTTAAAAAATTTAAAGATTGGCATGTGGGGGGGGGAGGGGGGGGTGTTAAAATTAGCAAAGCCAAAATTAAAACCACAAAATTGCAAGTGGACAAAAAGCTTTACGAGTAGAGCACTTTACCACTTTAGACCAATCATACCGCAGTATTAAAAATTTCAAAAAAATTAGGGTGGAGCTACAGCCAGTGTTGCCAGATACTGCATGAGTTTATAAGGATTTTATGGCGGCGCTGCTCATACATGGATTAAAAGATTATTGGCATGTAGGTAGGGTCGGAAAATTAGGAAAGCCAACTTGAGACCAAATTCAAACCAAAAAATTACAAGTGGATGGGATGCATTAATGCACTGTACATGTGGGTTGTGGATGTCGAAGTGAAAATCGTGAAAATCCTATAAAAAACATGAAAATGGATTTTGCACATCTGTTCGCATCGATGAACGGTCAAAATCAATCGAAGTATTCATAATCGATCATTTATTAAAATTATGTGTTTATCAATAAAAATGTACAAATATATCTGGAATCATCATAAATAAACGCCTGACAATGTATTACCTAAAGCAGAGCTTCCCAACGTTTTTCACTTTTATCAGCTAACGGCTCATCTGAGACAAAACCCAATGTAAAACTTTATGAACAATTCAGGAACTTTCAAGAGCGTTAGCATTAACATGTACGTTGGTCCACCACGGCAAGTATCTGGCAGCCATTTTCCTTTCTCCAACTATCATGGGTTCTGAATAGCCAGGACGAACCTATCGATAAGCCGATTTTCTATGATTGGCTGCCCAAATTTTCGCTCTTATCTTGGGACTAATATAGTAAGGGCTTGCTTGGGCATGCAACGCTGCAGAGCTGCTGCACAGCCTCTGGCAACCAATACTTATCCACCACCACGACCTGAGGCGTGTTCTTCCAGTGTGTTCTCCCACTTAAGGCAGTTGCTTTATGAGAGCCTGAAAGGGATCGTTATAGCTTCTGCCTGCCTGCCTTGCATCCAGTATGCCTGGTCTCACAGTGCATCACAACATCATCTCTACTCCATGCCCATCTTCCATCTTCCATCTCATCGATGTGCGATGTTACATGACACAAGTTAGTTTGTTCACTTTCCTCCTGCACGTCTGGCACTTGACCTCGCAGCACCACTGGAACTTGCAGTTGCAACTGACAGTCACTTGGGCCAGTGTCTTCTTGACCCGCAGTCCGCACTCTCGGCACAGGGTCTTGCAGCTCCGGCGTTCTCCGTTCTCCATCCGGCCCTTGCGGGAACACTGTCGGCCCAGGGTCCCGGGCGATCCTACGGTGGTGTTGCTGAAGCAGTAGTTGGGCGAGTTCTCCAAGTACACCAAGTCGTTCCCTGACAGCTGAGCTAAGGCCTGGGTCTTCGCTTCCCCCACGTTTAGAATGCCGTTCTGGTACTCCACTCTGGAAAAAAGAACGCGTTCCATGAGAGGCATCTGCTCGGACCCTGGCATCGAGAAACTTGGGAACGTCTGGCTAGGGTCGTTACACCGGGCTATGCATTTACATGCTCCCGAGATAATTGCCGGAGTATTGCGAAACAATCATTTTAACCTGTAAACAATGCAGCTATTCTAATGTGCCTTTCAAACGTTTGCTGCCTTCTGATATAGGAAAGCTTTGACATATCCTGCACATTATCTTACAACAGTTTGACATCTGCAGAACCCATTTTTGCACGCAACAAAAAATTATCAAAACTTGACTTACACCACTATTCCTTTCATCACTGCAATTATTATCAGGCGTATAGCCCTGCTTTTCATGGTGTCTATGACAGAGCAGATAATATTTCAAAGTGAAAACAATGTTTGCACTATTTTATTGTGAACGACAGCTTAAATAAACATGTACCGTACTTTATACTCTGCTCCAAATTTGCACAAAATCGCTCTCCTCGAACTCAACTTTGTCTGTATTGGGAGTGTGCAATGCCAATTTTGCAGTTTTGAAATGTAATTTTGAAAAGTATCCTACTTAGGGTAGTTACGGTAAATTCCACCAGGTGGCGATTCATTCGTCACATACTCCCAATTCAAGGCTGACACATGTCCTTCCATTCGAAATTATCCATTTTTCAATACCTAGCCTACCCTAACCAAAAAAAGTGTTTTCTTTATTAAGCTGCCCCAATGATGAGGCAATCACTGCCAGCATACGAGCCCTTAGCAGGAAATCATATGGGTCTATAGTAGAACCACGAAGTGATGGAACTGGGCTGAAAGCGCCGACCAATAGAATCCAATCGCCAGTTTGCGATT
>JAQFYZ010004049.1:0-11976 GCA_034695085.1 Cylindroiulus punctatus | reverse complement strand
GATAGTTGGTAAGTCATATACATGTATATTATAATTTCTTATGGGTAAATTTGTAGGCAGACTTTAACATCATGTAATTTTTTTAAAATTCAGTGAACATTTTGAAGTGAAATTTTCTTACTGGAGATCTGTTCCAATCGTACAGTAATCATTACCAGTGTATTCACAACAGCCAAGAAATAAAAGCAAGTTTTAAGTTCACAAAATTAAAATTGTTTCTACAAAGTAGAATAACTTTCTGTAACAATAAATAGTCCAATTTATATTTGATTATAAATTTCAGACTAGTCCCAAAATGACAACAGCTAAATATTACGTACAACAACGTCCAAAGCAGCCACTACTAGAAGGAGAAAATTCTGATAGCAAATCCTACTTCATTGTTTTTGGTTTGGCCCTTGGATCTGTGCTTGCAGTAACTGGAGGAGCTATGTGCTACTTGGTGTTTTTTGGCGATTCCAGTGGTGTTTCTGTGGCAGATTTTTCTCATGTCCCTACAAAAATTATTAGCTTTGTCCTACTGGGATTTGGAGGCATTTTGACATTAAGTTCGCTATTAATATGTGCTTGTTTTGGATTTACTCCTGCTTCATATTCAACAGCATGAACCACAAAAAACACCCTTTATTATAGGATTAATATGTTATCTAGCAAATAATTACTAGCACTTTAAATCTTGGACATAATTTGAAAATATCATTAAAAAAATTAAACTTATAGGTAAATTCAAACGAAATCACACAATCTCTATTTGTGAAATTTCCTAACTTTCAGTGAGACAATGCTCAAATTAAAAACCGAACCTCCGAGGAGTTTCATACTTTTAATTTAATATTTTCAATTAAAATTATGAATTTGAACATGTACATGTAAATAAAATCATGTTACCTACGTTGTTTGCACCATGGTTTTTCTAAAATCCTTGAGCAAACAACCACGACTTCACCGTTTCCACATGACGTCCCCTAAATCGGACAAGGTTGGCTACTTCGTGTACTTGGGTGTAAACAATACGCCCTGCGATTTTCTCCAGATAGCTACGTAGATCGTTTTCAAAAGCCTGCCAATCAAAATATGCTGGATCAGATGAGTTTAAAGATGTCAAGAATGTAATTATTTCGCATATAAGGTTTTTCACAATGACCGTAACACAACTCTGCATGCTTTATGCATAGTTGCAGGTACTTGTACAAACGATCCACAACTCAACTATTGCCAAATGAGTAAAATAACTGGGAATATATTTTGAAACAAAGCCTGTAATACTTACCCAGATATCTCCTTCGATATATTTCACTACAGTAAATTTGCGTGTTTGGTTATTTCTCATTTCAAAATAAATTGGAAGCAATTGGTTTCTTTGCCTACGTACATAATATGGCAAATTTGGCGCAGTTTCTAAATTAGAAGACAACAAATAACAGTTTGTTTAAACAAATGCCGGTGAGATAACAAATGAGATAAAAGCACACATGGGAATATTAACCTGCTGGGGGTTTCCAGCCAGAATAAGTAACGTGACTGTCAGCGTTGGAAATAATAGGAACCGTCAATCTTGGTAGAAGCCTTTCAACGTATTTCCATTCTGCCGTGGATTCTTCAATATCAACGGCTTCATGTACATCGGGGGTATCCTCGATATTCAAAAGTCTGTTCTTTTCAGCCAAAGACTAAATAAATCAGATATATAAAATACGCCAGAACTTTATCACGTTGCGCACATACATGTAGGCATAGCGTATAATTGAAACATACACAAACATACAGCTCAGCAACTTACATACGTTATGCAAATACATTTCTTACCTCTAAAGAATGTTTTTTATAATACTGGGATTTGTAGTTTCTGCACCAGGTATTCGTGGCAGGCAATGCAACTAACTTATTGAAAGACTTTCCTAGAAGAGTTTTTCGAAGAGCTTGACAAATGGCAGCCATTTTAAAAAAGTAAGAAAATCTACGGAAGCTCGCTCGTGCCAGCCTGCAAGGGCATAGCTTATAAATGAACCTATGGCCAGGGCTTCCTGGTCGAGCAGCGTCAGCTGACTCACTGTCATCATCTGCTCATCATTCTGGCGTTTCCGTCAAAATATGAAATTTGATGAGCGAGTAATTTCTTCATTTTCGCTAACTACTGTATCATAATGGGTTTACAGACGTTTTTAATCCAGGGGCAAGTGACTGGATGTGTTCTCGCTTTCGTTTTGTCTCTGTGTTATTTCGTGCCAATTCTAGTTCATGAAGCTAGTTTTCAGTAAGTATCTTCCATTTCTGCGCAATAATGATTTTCTATAAATAATGTGTTTTAATGGCACGTAAAGGCTTGCATACGATTAATTATTGTTTTACATTTTAGTGGTCACTGTATTCTTTTCTCCAACGGATCCAGAAATGAATCTGGTCATTTGGTCGTAACTTGGGCTTCTTCTGCTACTTGCCATTACAGTTTGATCGTTGGTTTATTACTGCTAATAACTTCAGTTTATCAGGGATATCGTATGGCAAAATATTTGTATTATGCCAGTGAAGGGTACGGCAATTTATTCTTATATATGGCATTTATATTCTAAACACAAATCATGCCATTTGCTGATCTGCTGGTCATGAAAGCTTTTAAATTTCAGAAAGAAAAGCGTCATAATAATGGGTCCATTGTGGTATTTTTATTATCTCCAGAACTTTTCTTTCTTCTTTTGCCGATGTTGTGGTCAACTTGTCATTAATGGTGATGGTGCTAATATCTGCCGTCGTTATAACCCTGGGATTCAAAAGCTGGTGTGATACAATCATTTCTGGATTTCAATCGTAATTACAAGTTTCCATTAGTTTGTTGTTTTTCAAAGTCGTGACTTCCAACATCATAATTGTAATTTCACTGTATGCTAATTTCAGCTGTGCTGGAGCAAGCGTACAAGGAATCGACAAACAAGACCTTGAAGCATTAACTGGGTTCTATTTGCAAATGGGTACAGCTCAGGTTGGTATATACAATTGATCAATGGAGTAGCAGTCAATTGATCATTCTAAATAATTTACTCTGATGAAATAAATAACGTTTTAATTTACATACGCAGTTTGGTGCTTGGAGTTCGTGGGTTTGCTTCGTAGCACTCACTGTATTTGCTGTCCTTCGATCTTGTTGGCATCACCAAGAAGAGAATCTCAGAGCCAGTATGGCTAAAGAGCGCCAAAGACTGCTTAAAGATGACCTTAACACCCCAGATTCATAGCTGAAAGGAAATATATTATCTGACATCATTGTACCATATTTTTATACTAGCTTGTGTTCATTTATAAGTAAAAGTTAAATAAATGCGACTGTTCATACTTGTTTTGTCTAATGTCGCACCACAAAATCTTGCATTGAATAGTCTTGTATTGTCTTTTCGTTTGAAAAATTGCATTTTGAAATTTTCGAGTGAGGACTTCCAGTATGTTGTAACCACTCTTTCCTGCAAATAAAATCTTATTTACACGGAATACTGGATAACTGTAATCATTACATATACATGTATTTGTCTTAAGTTTACATTTCAGATACTGGTTTCGCTTCTCCTTCTAATTGTCCAGTCACGGTCCCATCATCAGTGTTTCTCACCCAGCCATGGAGTCTTAATTGCTTCGCTCGATCTTTGGTATACTACAAATTAATAACACTTAGTGCCAAGTTTCAGTTAGAAAATAATCGTCACAAGTGAAACAGTCATCATACTGCAGTTCCATGCATCAATATGACTTGGCGTAATTTTTGTGTTCATTTATCATAGGGTATGATATTCCTTGCAACCCTACTTGTTTGTATAGTAGTCAAGAATGGCTCATGTCCTGATAGTGAGATTTATATATTTTATTTGTGTGTTTCTCCTAACCTAAACTAACCTAAAATGTAACTTTTTCACGGGGTCGCATTTGAAAGCAGGCAATCCCATGCCATAAATGTATACTGCTTGTCACAGAAGAGAGATTGCATCAATTGCATTTTTGCATGCTCACCTTTCTGAAAAAGACACCTATGGAAGCAAGGAAAAATGTCGAAGCAATCAATAACTGAAAAATGCAAGTACACAAATACATACAGACGAAAATTACATGCCTTGGACTCGTCCGAATACTTCAAAATCGACAGCAATCAGACTTCTACCAGCCATTTCGATTTTTGAACCTCCTTGAATCGTCGACTTCTCCAGGGCCTCCTCTGACTTCTCAAAAGCATACGGCCTTGACGGAAGTAGGCGTGTCTTGGGCGTGGCTAGGTGCTTCTGTCAATCACCTGGCACGAGCTCTCGCATCAGGTGCTTGAATATACGTGGACAATTTTGAATATATTTTCTTTATCCATCTTGTAAGATGAGTGATGATGCGCCTTCAGTAAAGAAAACCTGCGCCTATTTCGTAGAAAGAAAAAGACGATTTTGCAGGATGGCTCCAGTCTCCGTGGATCACGAGTTTTGCTGTCAACATATGCCCATTTCCAGCAATACCCCAGTAGAGTATTTATTTATACATGTATTGATAAAAGTAAAGGCTTTTACAAGACAAATGCACGCATGGTTTTAGGGGATTTTGAACTCCTAGAAATAACGAAAATTGAGTTTTTTCTGGCCGGTCGATATTGCATCCCTAGAATGAAATACTTTATAATAATTACATACAATAAAGTCTACATGTACATAAAATATGCACATTTTTGTTTTTTATAGGTCGATAGCACAGCCCGTGAGAGAATCGTGTGTCCTTTTGACTCGCAACAGTAGGTATTGGTGCAGTGTTAATTAGCAAAATTTTGGATCATTAAGTAAAAAAAAAATTATAAATAACCAGCAAATTAGATATAGCGGCTAAAGAGTATGCCGGTCATTCTGCGTTTTGTATGAACAGCTAGGAGTCGCGACACAAACAATTAAATTTATACTATACATTTTTCCTTAACTTTCGAAAAATAAAATTAGATTTACAAATGAAAAATGCTTTCTTTATCCATTTTATAGTTTCCAAATTTTTTATCCAATATATGAACTTGTTCAGCAGACGTTGATACCAAGTAAATGCTGTTTTTTCCAAATTTTCCAAAGCTCTTGTTATAAAGATCAGCTGGCCAAACATTTAAAGAGATGCAATTTCCGTGAAAAGGCTCAACCAGTAAGGTTTTTCAAATAATGTAAATGTAATTATAAACAGTTTGAAAGATTTGTAATTCAGTATAATGACATTTCAAGCTCTTTTATGAAAGAAACATAAACTCTGGCATTGCAACATTGGACAGCAGTGAAGCAAAAGTAAGCATTTATCAGCAAATTGAGTTTTGGTTTTTAATAATAGTGTCTTAATATTAATCTTTTCAAACATGACAAGATTCCCATTAGTGACATATCTGATGCATCATTGTTACAACTATTGGAGAAGCTGGAAAATGCTTACATTGGTTAGTTTCACTCCTATTTGTTATGGAATATGGGTCAAGCATTTAGCATTTTTGGTTGGATATAGTGATATAAAATACATTTCAGAAAACGTACAAGATCCTGTGGAAAATGTTCGAACATGTAAACTTGTGGAAGAAGAATTGCACAGTAATCCCCTGTACGGGCAGTCGATCTCTAAGCACTTAAAACAGAACTCCTCCATTATAGGGATTTTGAAAGAAAGGGGATTATTGGAGAATGGAGATTGTTTCATTGAATTTGGAGCTGGTAGAGGTAATTTGTCTGTGCTAATTGTAAAACTTATGCCATTTCTTTTCACAATGCATGTAACATGCCCTTTGACTTTTAACTAAAGGACAACTGTCATATTGGCTCATTCAAGCCTTGGATTCGACCCCAGAATCATCTTTTGTTCTAATTGACCGAGCAAGTCAACGACACAAGGTATGGTGCACTAGCCATTCTATCAACGTCTTTGGAGGTCCTTCAAATTCCCAGTGACCACATCTTTATCTTCCATTTGGTTTGTCACCTCGTTGCCTCTAATGTTACAGATATTTGCAGTTTGATAATAAATACAAAGTGAAGAACAGATCGAAGATAACTAGATTGAAAATTGACATCGAAAATTTAAATCTAGGTACCAATAGCAAATAAAAGTTTTGCCCATTGTCTGCTTGCACAGATTTAAGTATTTTGATGACATTTTTGATATTATTACTAGCTAAAGTACCAGAAGTATGTAACAGCAAAAATATCATTGCTGTCAGTAAACACCTCTGTGGTGCTGCTACAGGTAGGCAACTTATTCAAACTCGTATGTTAAATCAAAGCATCTTCTATTCCTCTAATTGTCCATAATTTCGTTATACATTACAGATTTAGCATTGCACTGCCTGGTTAATTTCAAAAAATTCAAAGCAGAGAAGTGCAAAGACATCAGCAGGCAAGAAAAATATTAAACTGTCTTGGTTGTACCGTAGCAGTAGCATACATGCTGATGATTTTAAATTACTACAGCATTGTAGGCATCTTTTTTGCCCTCTGCTGTCATCATCGATGCAGCTGGAAAAATTATTTCGGGAGGAAGCATTTGACCAGTTGGGGATTCAATCAGGAAGATTTTGGCATATTGCAAAGCATATCAAGCTGGGCGACATGTGGATCAAAACAAGCTGCCAATAATGCAGCAGATGTAAATCATAGGTAAACCATGAATTTACCAGTTAGAAACCTGAGAAAACATGGAACTAACATTAACATATACAGGTACCACACATTGGGTCTGCCACCTCAAAAACGAATGGAAATTGGGATCAAGAGCAAACTGCTGATAGATGAAGGGCGGATGAGAAGCTTACGGGACCATGGCTTTACAGCAGAAATGCTCCACTATGTTGGCAAGGATGTATCTCTTGAAAATGTGGGTTTAATTGCTTACATGCACAAATAAACTTTAGAAATATGGCCGAAAGAAAACGAAAGGACGTTGCATTTCACATTTGCTTTGTAACACTCATGATCAACAATGATCATTATGAAAGTGTCCGAAGATTTCAATTATCAGACAACCCCTATGGCACTTTAAAAGGCAATGCTTTGATTACTTGCTTGTCAGATAACTGGATTTTTACTATAGTATACACATACAGCCTAGATTTACAGTATTATAAATTTGACCAGTGCAAATCATTTATTAATGAAAATGTCACTAATCAGAGCATTTAATAATTTTTTTTTGCAAATTAACAATAAGCAAGCAAATATTGTGCCATGGCACCAAAAAGTTGAAGTTCTTGTTCATCATCAGACAAAAACAATAGAAAGAAAAACTCTTGAACAATAAAAATGCGAAACACTTAAAGAGGAATCAGCTGAGCACTTTTAGTCCCAGGATTCAGATTCTTGTACGCCTTTATCATTATCCCCCCAATGGTCTTCTTCAGGTGGACCAGAATTGCCTCGAATTTCCTGCAAATGAAATATAGTTGTAGGGAATAATAATTTTAATTTCACAAATGTTGGTGTGTCATACTCACTTTGTTACTACGAATATCTTGTCCTCCAAAGCGGCTACGGCCATAGCCGCCGCCACCACCACCAACACATTTTTTGGCTTCTTCTTCTAGCCATGAAGGTACTTCTTGATTAGCCTAAAATAAAATGTTTACATTATATGTAACTTTTCTCGAACACATAAGAAAATATGATGCAGGAATGTTTTTTCTTATGATGCCAAAACAGCTAGCAGAGCAACTTACATCAACCAAAACTTTAAGTAAAGGTTTTGCCATGTCACCATCAGTTTCTGGATTATAAAAGCTTGTGGCACGTCCTAGATTCCCAACACGTCCTGTGCGCCCAATGCGATGCACATACTCATTAATGTCTTTTGGCATATCATAGTTGATAACATGCTCTACATCTTTGATGTCCAGACCACGTGATGCCACAGACGTAGCCACTAAAACCTGTCTTCTCCCAGTTTTAAAATCTTCCAGAGCCTCTTCACGCTGCTGCTGGTATCTATCACTAAAAAGTTGACATATTTTAGTCAAATGAAATTAATGATCAGGTTGCATGCTTAATATTCAAAACTATAAATTATGCCTGTTACAAAAAAACATTTCCTCACAATTAATAAGTCACGAATTAGTTAAAAACTTGTTACCCATGTATGCTTGTTGCTGACAATCCAGGACTCTGGCAAATAATGGAGGAAACAAAGTCAGCTTGACGTTTCTGCTCGATAAACACGAGGACCCTTTTCCCACCAGCTGAGGAAAAAACAAACCAATATGCACTTTTATGGCGAAACTAAACTGAAATACACAACTTCTTTTATCATTTGTGAGGTCTCAGACTAACCTATAATTTCGAGTAGCTTGTCTCGCTTTTCAGAGTGTTCAACAAGAATAATCTCTTGTTTAACATCAGCATTGGCTCCCCCGATCATTCCAACAGTCAAAAACAAATAGTCCTCCAAGTACTCCCTAGCCATATGCTGGATGTCTTCAGGAAAGGTGGCACTGAACATCAAAGTTCGCCGATTCTCCTAAAATCCAATTCATTTAATTAGCATGGAATAATTACAGTAAGCCTACACTACACAGCAATGTATTTATGCATGTCACTATAAAGCTTCATCTGGGGACAATTCTCCTTAAAGCAAAGCAGAAACAGGGTTTTCAAATTGGCACAAATCTCTATCTGCACAGATCCCAAGTGTCCAAGGATGCAATTAAAGTTTTATCTCCACACACATTTAATTGCCCAACACTTATTGTTATAACAGAAATGAAATTCAAATGGAAAGAAAGACAACACATTTTTACTTTTATGGACATGAAAACAAATTTCAATGCAAGATACATGTACTAAATGTCAAGAAGTTATTGAAAACTTACTTTTGGTGGCATTGTACGATGCCCCACTACTTCCGCAATATTTTCTTTGAATCCCATATCTAACATTCTGTCAGCTTCATCCAAAACTAAATATCGAAGATTTTTAAAACTCATCTGAAAGAGAACAAACTCCAAACTTGATTGAACACATTACCTAAATGAACACCAGTACATTTTATGAAAAGGGCAGTCACAAACCTTGCCCATCCTCAGAATTTGCAAAAGTCGCCCAGGAGTAGCGACACAGATGTGGCATCCTTGTTCGAGTTTCCTCAACTGATGGCCAGTGAGAACGCCCCCATATAAAACAACCACCTTAATGCAGCTGCCATAAGCAAACTTGCGTGCTTCCTGAAAAATCTGGCTGATCAATTCCCTAGTAGGACCTAATATTAGACAATAGGGTGCTTGTGTTTCTTCAAAACAACCGCTCTCATAGTTTGCCTCCATCAAAGTGTGTAAAATTGGCAATAAGAACGCAGCCTAGAAAGGAATCAAAATTAATATCGAAAAATCAATCAAGAATGACACGAATTATTAAAAATGATACACATTTAGAAATAACTAACAGTTTTTCCGGATCCTGTCTGAGCACAGGACATCAGATCTCTGTTAGCTATAATGGCTGGAATTGAATTTTTCTGTACAGGAGTTGGAACTTTGTAACCAGCTTTGCGGACGTTTTCCTTCAGTAGAGGTCGCAGACCAGAGTCTTCGAATGAAGTAATTGGGGCAGGAACATTGTTACCAGTCATTTTCACAGGAACCTCTCCAAGTTTGCAGAAATTAATTCCAGATGGTATACTGGCTGCAAAAATGCTAACTTCATCCTCTGGTAGTTCGGGAGGAATGTAAACTGGCACCTTGGGCCTCTGGTCTTCACCATCATTATCCGAGGAATCTATAACAATTAGAAGTAACCTAGACAATTACTATCCACACGTTTGACCAACATGTCGTGAAAACATGAAAAATAATATTCCAACCATATTATCAACACTGGCATTACGGAATTTCATTCAACAATAATATGTACCATTTCGTGGCCTAAAGCCTCCTCCAGAAGAATTATCGTCATCACCCCCATGGCCTTCGCCACTGTTGAATCCACCACGTCCTCTGCCACCTCTGCCAAAGCCACCACGGCCTCTTCTGGACTGGTCATCATTGTTATCACCAGATCCACCCCAGCCTCGATCAGTGGATTCGTCGCCGTCCTTATTTCCAAAACTGGAACCATCACCTCCTTCCCAATTTCTCTCGCCTGAATCGCCATTGTCTCTGTTTCTGTATCCGCCACCTCTGCCGCGAAAGCTTCTTTCACCATTTTGTTGATTGTCCCTATTATTCCAGCCCCTGTTGCTAGAGTCGCCATCATTATCATCACGGTTGCTCCTTCCTCTGCCACCACCACCACGACCTCCGCGGTATCCATTTTGATAATCGTTGGAACCATCACCATCGTTTTCACCTCTGTTTCTGTAACCACCACGTCCTCCTCCACCTCCTCCATTCTCATCTCTGTTTCGGTAACCACTACGACCTCCGCCTCCACCTTCATCTCTGTTGCGGTACCCTCCACGACCACCGCCTCCATTTTCATCTCTGTTTCCGAAACCACCACGACCGCCACCTCCATCTCTGTTTTGAAATCCACTGCGCCCTCCACGGCCTCTATTGCCAAATCCCCCTCTTTCCTGACCATTATTCCAGCCTCCTCCACTTGGTTTATTTTCATCCCCTCCGCCCCAGTGTTCTATCGGATCACTGGATTGGGTCTCTTCCCAACCACTGTCACTGGGTGGGCTTGTATCAGGCTTCTCAAATCCATCATTGCCAACGCTGTGATCTTTATTCACACCAAATCCTCTCCCAACTGATTTCTCTCTGCTATCGGACTGGTTATCACTAAACCACATGCCACGGCCAACCCCAGCACTAAAAAAAAAAGAAAATGAGAATAAGTCAAAGAAAATAAGGTAGATGAATTAACATCTACATGGTGGCCACAAAATTTTCATTTCGAATTTCCCTTACTAAATCCCAAAATTCCCTGACCAAAACTTACTCATTAATGCATACACATTTTCAGTCATAATGAATTGTAAAAAGTTTAAAGAGGAAAGCACCCTTTATTTAGGGTTTTCAAATTTGAACAAGCAATTTTCAAAGAATACGAAAAACAGCATCATCAAACTCAACATAACTGCTACTTGTTACACAATCAACTCAGCTCTCTTTTGGACAACTATCCAATAACAACATATAAAGGAAAAAAAAATAATCGTATTTGGAGAAAAGAGCCAATTCATAAAAGAACAAGTTGCTGTTCAAAATCATCAAGCTCTTTTTGCTTCTCGACAAACACCTTTAGTTTTCTACACTGCAAACTCAACTTCTTCAGTAAGACGCCTCTTACTGACATCCTCACATCCCTTAGATTTTTTCTCTTTTTTTCAATAATTCTTTATACCAAGCTCTTGAATTTCTGACCCTAAGAATCATAGCTTTGGAATATCCTGAACCTCAAAAATTCCACATATAGCCTGAATACCATCATACACTCGCCTTTGAGCAATAAAAGTTTCACTTAACTGATTTTCCACGACAGTCTCTTTGTTGATCGAGAAACCACGCTCAACATATGCAATATCCTAGCTAAAAATGTCTGGACTATTGTACCTTGCAACTAGAGCTATCCAAAAGTGGACAAGACATTTCTTTTCCTTGACATTTGCCTTGAAACACGTCTTAACATCAGATTATAACCACAACCAGCGCTGCGCGTGCAGCAGCCCGAGATCGGCGCCTACAGATCACCGATCCTATACTGGATTAATATATGATTAGGACTTAATTGTATACATGTACTTTTGTATATACTACCGTTTGATCGGAACTAAGTGGTTGAAGGTAATAATAATGTTTAGACACCAAGTTAAAATTCAGAAAAAGAAAGAATAGTTGAAATGGAAAAGGGGAGGGCGAGGGAGGGGGTGTCAATGCATTGTGTCAGGTGCATTCACAGGGTGGCCACAAATTTTCCATTTCAAAGTTCCCTGACTTAATCCAAAAATTGCGCAATAATGCATACATATTTTTAGTCATAATGAAATGTAAAAAGTTCTATTTATTTGGTGTTTTCA
>JAQFYZ010004048.1:0-11980 GCA_034695085.1 Cylindroiulus punctatus | reverse complement strand
ATTTTGGACTTAAGAAAAAATTATGAAAATTTTTTGTCCGAAATTAAGAAAAAATTTCAAGTGTGCAGTGAGCATTAGAGTACTGTTTTGAAATTAGCGCCACCTAGTGTTTCATCCCGGTTCACAGATGGCGCCACTGTCCACGTCAACTGGGGTGGTCAGGGGTGTGCACCGGCTGACCATCGTGAAAACCTCGAAGTCCTCCATCCCAACCATGTCCGCCAAAGAGCATCCCCACCCCCGCCCAACTTCACTTTCTTTCGCTAAACCATTTCCATTTGCAGGTCCATCTCGTCCTAGTTGTTCGTTGACCTTGAGCGGGGGTCAGCCAATCAGCAGCCATGAGCCAAGCGCAGGCCCCGCCCCCCTCCGATGGGACCCCAGCGGGCGATGGGCAATCTCAAATACAACCGGGAAACGGAGCCGAAGGTACGGACGAAGAAATGGTGGCCACCGAGCGAGAGTTAGCCGAGGATGCGCAATGGAAGCGAATCCAGCAGAACACGTTCACCAGATGGGCCAACGAGCACCTCAAGTCGGTCAGCAAGCACATCGGCAGCCTGGAGTCGGACCTGTCAGATGGATTACGCCTGATCGCCCTCGTCGAAGTTTTATCTGGCAAGCAGCTGCCCAAGCACAACAAGCGGCCCACCTTCAGGTCGCAGAAACTGGAGAATGTTTCGGTGGCGCTGAAATTCCTGGAAGAGGACGAGGGCATTCGTATCGTCAACATCGGTAAGAGCTTTTCCTTCGCTCTTTTTCCTCCCCGTAGCAGCCGGTGGTTGCTGGCTCTGTAGGCCTAACTCTGGAACACCGATGGAGCTGGAGTGGGATGGTCTGGATTGAAGATCATTGGACATGTCTGCAGACGGCAGCAATGCCATAGTAAAAATACGAAGTGATGGAACTGGGTCAAATCTGCCGACCTGTTTGCGATTAGTTTAGCCTAGTTGCGTGCAGTCAATGGACTTTCACCGACTGAACAAACATGGAAGCGCTAATCGATAAGCTACGTCTCTCTGATTGGCTGACCTCCAGTTCCATCACTTTGTGGTTCTACTATAGGAGTTGTGTGGGAGGATCAGGAAACCTTCCCCGTCCCACCTTTAATTAATTATTGGGGCAAATCAGTCGTATATTTGGAAACGGTTTCGACGTGTAGACTGCAGTAAACCCCCTACGTGTTGCTGATGATTTAGTCGTGTACTTGTGAAACTGATGGTCGAAAATACATGTAGGCTACTGGGGAGTACTGGTGCCAAAGCCGGTTAGTGGATTGAAGTGCTGTATTCTGACAGACACGTAAAGTTGGCATACATCATGGGTTGCTTGGCCCATACACTCTAAACGTAAACGTTTTGAAACTATACACACCCTATGGGTACATACATGTTTGTTGATTGCACGTGTACCCTTGACATGAGTCCACATTTAATTGTACCCATTCGTATTGTACCTTGAGGTACAAAATTAAAATCATAACCATTTGTACCTAATTTTCAACACTTTCAGGTACATATGCCCATGGCAAATGTTTTTTTAGTTTCTTTTTCATTTCTTATTTTTGCTTATTTTTGCAAAAAATCACAAGGGTACAGAAGATGGCCAAATGCATACATTCCATGGTGAAGGTCATTAGCAGACATGGATGTGGGTCATTTCTTAATGAAAAGGTACCCAAGTCCTATAATGGGGTGCAAATGTACATTTGTACCCCACAAAAACTGCATTTGTACTTTTATGGTTTACAGTGTAGCATGCATCACCACCTCACCTTCCACCATGGCCAAGAGGAATATGAAAAAATAGTTGTTACACTGTTGTAGTATTTATGCTGAAGCTACCAGATTCCTGTAGTTTCCATTTCACGCCCACTGTGAGTAGCTGTTTAGGAAATGTCTCTGATTTTTTTTGGCATTTAGGAATGCGTTGATTAACAGTTTTTTAATGGTTTTCACTGTGCTATTTTGAATTACCAGCAGGCTTGTAAAATTTGCGTTTGTACAGATGCACCAGTAGTCAATAGGGGCGTGTCCACGCCTTATGTGTTACACAAGCTGTTCTTCTAGTACACGGCTACTAAAATTGGCACACTTTCCTGGCAATAACAATGCTGATTTGCATAACTCGTGTTGCTGCATGGCTGTACCGAAGTCTGCACGCAAATCCACTGCAAAAGATTTGAAAAGGAGACCAATCAAAGAGTATCGAACCCTTTGATTCTTTGGTACATGCCTGTGTAAACAATCTTTTCAGTTATGAAATCGACAAAATAATTGTATAAGCAAATAATTTCGTCTTGGTTCAAATTTCCAGGTTGATTCTGTCAAAAATTTGGGATTATTGCATGATTTTATTTGTTTAGTGTAGAAGAATTAAAATGGACACTATAAAATACTGCAGAAAGAATAATGCTACTTTAAAAAATAATACTGTCATTCGTTCACTTTGCTTTTGCAGTGCATAACAGCTGATAAACAAAGTATAGACTATTTGCTAAACTAGTCGAAACGATGAAAACTTTCGGTAAACATTTCTGTCGTCAGACTGACTCTGATCTTCTTCTGTAACATGTACAAGAAATCAAAGCATCACTTCATGTAGGCCTATAGGATATGTACGCAAGAATCTTGAATTCTCTTCGGGATGGTAATGTGTCAAGATTTGGTGAAGCAAATCTATAGTAGAAATGGGAACTGATGGAACTGAAGGACAGCCAATCAGAGAGGTATCCCTTATCGATTAGGGATTCCTGGTTTTAAGTTGTTGAAAGGAAAATGACTGACGCCTTGAGCTGAAGCGCCTCCAATGTTTTTTCTTGTTGAGCTCCTTCCTCTCACCAGTGGCGCTGTATGCGAAATACTGGACTTAGTCAATCGCAAACTGGCGATTGAATTCTATTGGTCGGCGCTTTCAGCCCAGTTCCATCACTTCGTGGTTCTACTATAGACGTATTTTCCCTTATTGCCATTCGTCGCCATTGTTGCAGTGCTCTGGGAACAGTGACTCAAAATCACAACCAGACGCCAGTTTTGTGTTGGAACAACAATGAATTGCTCTTGTTTAGCATGTTGGTATCGCAATTGTGCATATAGGCTGATATGGGACGTCATTGTTATGACATCTTGTTAACACAGGTCTGTCCTTGTCGAACAAATTAACACAGGCACTCTGAGAGAGCTGTTAATGCATCCAATTATGCTTATCAGCAAATAATGGGATTTGTTTCCTTGCATTCACAATGTCAGGTCGGTTTCCATAGTTGGTAATAATCAAGATAAAATGACAAATTTTAAAATGTATGCAAGATGTTCGTCGCTGACTAACCAAAATAATCGCTATTGATTTTTACTACATTGCGTGCTTGTGAGCCAGACTATATAACGACCATGACTTTTGAAGACTCCCAGCTGGTGTCATCTTTCGCAAAAAGATTGATTAGAATGCAGAATATTCGGACTTGGCAGCATCTATCATATGCTAGGCTATATTCCGATATGATTTGCTAAAAGATGACATGGCAGGGTTCATACGCACTGGAAAGTCAGGGAAGAGCAAAATGGTCAGGGAGAGTCAGTGAAAATCACGTTTTTGTTGGAAATTCAGGGAAAACTGATGTCTGCTGGTAAATCAGTCAGGTTATTTATGTAGTCTGTCACACCTCCCCTCTTACTGAAATATTGGAGAAATCCACAATATTGCTTTTGCAAAAACAATGTTAGCTTATTGTGCAATAGCCACCTAACCCCCTCTTGTGTACCCAAAAATCACATGGCCCATGCCCATTGGCATAGCCAGAACATTTGTCTGGAGGGGTCCATGGCCAGGGGCGGATCCAGCCACGGTCCTTGGAAGCTACAGTGAAAATCCATTTTTTTTGCAACATCGGTTCATTTTTTGCATTTGTTTGCAAAAAAAAATTCCAAAATCGGTTTATTTTTTGCATTTGTTTGCAAAAAAATGTGCAAATACTAGTTCATTTTTTCATTTTGTTGGCAAATTTTTTGCAAAACTTTTTTGCACAAAGTTGCAAAAGTTTGAAACAAATACGTTTTGAAGCATAATGAGTGGTGATTGAGTAGGCCAAATTCAATTTTGTTTTCATCAAAAGTCCTAATATTTACTGGGCCGTTGTTTACGGGTCACATGATATGGGGTTCCATTGGATTTTTGAAAATTAGGGTTAATGGCGGCGAGAGGGTGGGTTGCTGCCCCTTAAAATCATCTTTCAAATGTTTATCCCAAGAGTGATAAACCAATCCCACAAACGCGATTATGTAATTTTGTATTATACATTTGGAAAGTTTTTTTTAAAAAAAACACCCTGTATAAATACACAATTTTTAAATCAGGGAAATTTACTTGGAATGATCAGGGAAAGTCAGGGAACTGACTTTGTAAATCTGAGTATGAACCCTGCATAGTGTCACATCATTACTAGCCCAATACGCCAAGAATTGAGCAGTCCTACATTGAAAGCAAAAATAGGCTATAGAATGAGATTTTTGGAGCCGAAAATATATCAGTTCTCAAAATTCACTGTTTTCATTAATGTAAATACGAATCAATGAGCCTATTTTACATTCCTTCTGACTATTTGGACTGCTCGTTATAACGAGTAGTTGAACGTTGTCTTGTTTAGTTTGTTAGGTTAGGGTGGTTCAATCCAATTGGTGCAGTCTAGATTCTTGTTCAATTAGTGAATTAAGTGCATCTCTCCATTAAGTTGTAAATCGATAAATTCGCGTGGGCTCCTGCTACGAACCACGTAACATGTCTTATTTTAATTTCTCAGCTCATTGCTAATTCTCCTTGACTGTTGATAATGTTCTAACATTGAAATTTATATAAAGGTTGCATGTAGGCCGCGTATCAGTTGCCAACTTGGCCAGACTGAAAAGTCTACACTATAAACTGTGCAGTTGGGAAAGCAGAATAAGCCAGCAGGACATTGCCATATATGGCTCGCCAGCAATTGATTACCGCCCCACAAACACAATTCCAAATCAAACATTCTTTACCCTAGTAACTTTTGTAGCTACAGTGCATTATTTCATGTCCATGCCATTCTTGCAAATTAGACCACGATTGATGGTCTACATTGATGCTTCTGGTAAGGGGAAATTTGTCTGGTACATGTAAATCTAACATACTGCAGAGCCACGATGTAGTCATGCATTCTTTGTAAGCTACTGTAGCTGCCAGTGGGGTTGCATAAGCCAACATTTTGTTATGACTGGCTGTGGCTTCAAACTTCATTCTTGCAATGTAAGGAATGTCGAAGAGCGTGGTAGGTTGAGAGTTTGAGAGGTTGCAGGATTCGGTTTCCAAGGCTGACTGTGCTGAAGTTGATGTAAGACGAGAGAGCAGTCATCGCAATATATGATTGTTTAAATAGACATTCGTCCTGTAGCCCATTTCTTCTTTCCAGTTTTGCAATTTAATGACATCATGGTATATAGGCCTACATGTCATGATATCAATGTGCAGAGTGCATATATTCGAAAAAATTGCATTTGAACCATTTTCGACCCCGCATGCTGAAATACATTGTACAGTATTCGTTCTAGGGATTAATGCATTTTTCAAGTTTGTTCATAACTCTGTTTCTAAACATAAGCAGACATAACCCGAGAGAAAATTCCATAAATAAAATAGTTGATATTTACCACGCTCAATTAAAACTATAATCTGGCTTTTTTCGTATATCCAACCCAGTGATAATGTACCTGTATAATGTATGTTAATTAAAGCCCATTGAAAGTGATTTTTTTGCTATTGAATTTTGATACTTTTGGACAGATATGATAATTTCAAATGAAACTAAATGTTTTAATTAAAAGTTTATATTGATAGTAAGTTCCTGCGCTATATATATGAAACGACATTTCGTTTTTAGAATTTTTCCAGATATTCTTTATTTTGCCAACGACAGTAAATCTCTTATGCTCCTATTCAGGTGGCAGGTGCTGCCATCTATCGGCCATAAAGCAAAATGAAGAGGTCAAACATATACAGTGAGGGAAAAAAGTATTTCAACACCTTATGTTTTGATAATAATTTAATCAGTACATAACTTTATGCAGTGAAATTTATACAGACATAAACTAATCATAATTCAGATAGTTTCTGAAAGTGTCATCATTCAAATTTGAACATATAATAAATTATAAAGAAAAATAGCAAATTATGAGGGGGGAAAAGTATTTTCAATTTCAATGTTTTCGCAGTTTTATGGCATGATTTACCCTTTTCACATAACACTACAACCCATTCACACATTCTGTAAAGACAATATTGTTTTGTTTAAACATTAAGTTACGATTGTGTTGAAATGCTTTTTTCCCTCATATTTTACTATTTTTCTTTATAATTTATTATATGTTCAAAGTAGAATGTTGACACTTGCAGGAACTATTTGAATTATGATTACTTTATATCTGTATAAATTTCACTGCATAAAGTTATGTACTGATTCAGTTATTATCAAAACATAAGGTGTTGAAATACTTTTTTCCCTCACTGTAATTTTCGTGTTTATAAATATAATATACATTACGTTTCCATAAGTTGTCAAGAGCGCATCCCAAAAAACGCAAGTCCCTGTTAATGTTAACAAAACAATTATTTTCATATGTTGATTAGGAAAGGAGAAATTGTTTCTGGAAATGTTATGCAGGGTGTCCCCAAAGTCAAAACGCACCTGCCTGTTTTGGTAATTCGTGTGTAGACTTGCTTCGCATGTCATATATTTGTGATACTGTTAGCAAAATGCCAGCTTTATAGGACACGAATAATACATTTGCTATGCTAAATATATTCGTATTTGGGACTACTGTGACTTCTTGATTGGGCCATTGCATTATGCTGCAGGCACTGACTGAGGCACGCATAATGTACTGTATTGGCGGATTTCCTTATTTTGTTGTATGCAAGTACTGTATGTGGCACGTTGGGATACATGAATGGCTGCGTCTGATCTGCATCAAACATGCATTACAATATAACAACAGAACGAGGAAATCTGTGCGTACATGTAAACTGATTTTTTGTGCATTGCTGCTAGGGTTATTCGATCGTCCCTAGTGAAGCAGAGCTCGATAATAACGTGACCACTATACACTGTACCGCATATTGCCTTATTATATGCGGAGCTGTTTTTTATGCATCGCATTCTTCTTTTATGAATAGGACACTGCAATTTGGGGCAGAGGCGGAATGTATTTTATCGACCGTTTTGAATTGATTCATTTGTTATGCTTCATGCTCGGGGTCAAATGGTGCTAAACTAGAGAAGTTTTAATCTTGGTCGGCGCTATTTCGGGCTCTGAACCACAGGCATGATCTCATGAATATAACCATGAGGGAGTTTCTGTACAGTTTGAGGAATTCGAGGTGTATTATACCGTGTCAAATGCAAGCTTTATTGATCTTGCATTTATTTTGGTGCTTGCTTTCTTGTGGATTTGGGATGTACAGTAGTCACGTAACAATACTAGCAGGAGACTATGAATCTTCAGATAATCGATGAATATACATTAGTGTCGTTTTTTGTTTAGTCCCTGGAATTCAACGTTTGACGTTTAGAAACATTTGGCTACCCATATGGAAAAGAAATGCATTTCAAAATATATGTAGATTGAGACATCAGTGTATTTCATAATAGATTGTAAATGCATTCTAAAATGCGTTTATCATGGAGCTTTTTTCTGAAAAATACATTTCCAATACATTTTCCAATGTATTTCAAAATGCATTTGAAATACATTTCTTTTGCATGTGGGTATCAGCTTGAGGCAAACTTCATCGCTAATGGGTTTCAGAAACAAGTTTTGTGTATAGTGTATACAGTATCTTAATGTCATCTTTATTAAGTAAAACTGCATTCTGTAAACTGATATAATTAAGCATGATATAATGCTATGGAAGCAATGACAGTTCACTTCCTTTAGAGAAAAAAAGATTTTAATGACATCTTGTTGACTATTCAATAGCATGAACCTACATTTACATTTACAGCTGAACGTGAAAGTTCAAGCAATCCACGTTGAACTATCGAGCCCTCGAAGTATTTTTTAAAAAACTTCAAAGCAGTGGGGCATATACTGTACTGCCTGTAAAAACTCGTGGGCAGACAGTCATAAAATAACCTCCTAATGATGCATTTTCGACTGGTTTCCTGCTATAATGAAGCTGATTTTTGTACAGGGTTGGCTTGACTAGGATGCATGTGCAGGGCTGTTTCGTCAATTTCATTATTAGCAGCCATTAATTTCGATTATGAAAGACGTTAAGCAAGTTTTAAATCGGTCAGTGACGTACACATATCCTGTCAATCCTGGGAATTGCAAGGCCCAATTTTAAAACAGTTCTGGTATAAGCTACTTCAGAAAACTCGTTGCGTGACCACCTTATTTGGTCAACATTTTCAGGAATTTAACGCCAACGTTCCCATTTTTGTTTCTTGTTTAACCGTCGAATATTTATTTCCTCGTTTTGTTGACTTGAACCGTACGGCGAGTCTACATGTATATTTCCGCTGGATAGTAATCTCGTTTGCATTCGTATTGCATAAACAGTCTTAAATCAGTAACAATCCTATAGGATGTACAGTACATACACTTTTGCCACACCTTTTCCTCAAATCGAAATGCGAAAAGTTTGGCTTATCAAAATTGTAGGTGTTATAATGTTTCCACATGGACTGCAGTGTTCTTGGAACTTTACTGAAAATACCATGTCAATGATAAGTCCATTCAAAATTGAAATGTGATCTTAATCGATCCTTGCCGGATTCGTATGGAACTTGTTTTACAGTAGGTGTTTACGACTGCATTTCACAGTAATGCGTGGGCTGGGCAATAAATTCATGATGATGGCAACTGCAATAAAATTTCAAATAAGCAAAACTTGAAGACCTCAGATAAGCAATTGATTGTGCATTTCTTGATGCACTGTGTACACGAGTCGAGCGTGTAAAACCTAGGGATTGTTTTGATTAAATCATAGCTTGTCGATAGCGATCTGATATAATGTGGAGTCTACAAAAAATAAACTACAGAAGATAGCGATTTAACACGATCATAGGTATGCCATTCATCTCAAGTTTTGTCACTCCTTTATCGTGAAGGAATGTACTGAGCACTGATTGCAGATTCTACTGAAATCTAAAATTGATCTGAATGATATACGTGTACTATGGTGAAATATAAACTTCAGACCTTTGCAAAATCATTTTTAATTTATTTGCCTACAAGTACATGTAGATTCCATTTACAAATTAATGTGCCCTGTTATCTGCAAGGTGTCTACAGTACATGACTGAACATTTTTCTACTGATCAATTGAAACGACTGTTGATACTGCACCCGTCTCAACGGCTACGTTTTGGAAATATTGTCATCTCCAGAAATAGAGAAATTCCTCATTTGATTTGGATTACATGTACATGTATGTACTGCCCATAATCTGCCCATGTGATTTTGGACTTGCTCTCTTATAAAAGCACCTGATGAAAGCCCATCATTATGAATTGATAGTCAACTGACTGGGAAGAATACAAATTCGTTATTGTGATATAATTCAAATATGTTTACAAAGCATTACATTTTTTATTTGACCCTTTTCAAAGTTAACGCTTCTTTACCCAGTCTGTATAAATGCCTACAGTGTATGTCATATAAAATAAGCTTAATAGAATATGATTCTAAGCTTTGAAAATTGACTGAAGCGAGTAAAGCGTATACACACGTGATTTTAATGTCTGTCATTTCATTTAAAATATTATTAAAAATGTTTTGTCTGCATGCATGTCATAGAAAAAAACTGCTGAGCCGTTTACGGGCTAAATGTAAATGTTGTCACCTGTTGATCGTACTGAGTTGGCAATTTTTTGCTTGCATAATTTAGATTTCATGCACCGAAATTCCCCATATCAATGTGTTATCATCTCTCTCCCTCGTTTTCCCTCCTCGATAATCAGGATTTTACTGTATTATGCTTAGTTTTAAAAAAACTGCAGCTGTAGCCTAATTAAAATATAAATGAAGACGATTTTCTGGGTATGCTCATGGATTAGCCTGTCACATGTATTTAAATTTGCTAGCCGGAATTTTCGAGTTCATTGTTGTCACTATACATGTATAGTTTGTACAATATTACATGTATTTATTGTGATTCTTATGAAAAGCTAAATTCCAAAGAATCCCGTACAGTATTTCAAAAGAACTCGTTTGTCTGGGTGAGTTTTCGGGGTTTACTAAATTGCATACCAAACGAATGGCATTTGGAGAGACGCAAAGGGAGGTTAAGTGTTAAGGTCAACAGAAAGTATTTGAGACAAGTTTTTAAAATGGCCTTTTCGGGGTCATCGTTTCGCTTGTCACCAAGGTGTGTTTGTTGAACAGTCTACGACTATGGGTGTTGCATGATAATACTGTATCCTATAAATACCGTTTTTAAATATCGATATCTTTTGTTTATTAGCACTGAAGTTTTCACTATGAAAATGTAATCTTGAAATCGGCCAACAATAGCTCTCCACCCAGAAAATAAATCAGCTGCAGATTACAATAAATTCACACCTTTATAGACTATGTTACAATTGAATACAAATATTAACATGGAATTAAATTGCATGTAGTTTCGTTTACCTCTGTCGGCATCACCAATTCTGCCACCTAGACAAATTGCAAATACATTTGTGTACATGTACATTGTACATGTATAGACCACTGAATATGAAATAGCACTATTTGAAGTGATTATCAGTTTCTTTTTATTCCTCGATATTGTGATAATGTTTATACATACAGTGCATGCGTGTACTGTTTGTATACGGTATGATGGCATACAAGCTTGACAGTGACATTTGTCAAATGAATATGCCTTTGACTATACATGCACATGTATATGGTCCGCATACATGTATTTTTTCACTAGGAAATTCTCTATGATGTCATGTTGAAAATCGACGTGACATACAGTGTACCTTGTACAGTACATGTACATGTACGTAACAAAGTAAGGTCCGCCTAGGGTCCTAGAGCATACCGTACCCCTTCTTCAGTAGTCGCACAACTCAAAGAAATATCAAGTTTTAAACAGTTTTGCATAGAGCCCCATGACTTCAGACTGACGAACCTGCCAATCCTAAAGGCAAATTATATGGGATTCCAGGACCTGGACGCGATTTCATAAATATACATGTACATGTATGACCTCCTCCTGTGCAAAATAGTACTTTTGGAGATGAAAGCTAAAAACTGAAGCATTTGCCTGCATGCTACCCTCCAAACTTGCTAGCCTTTTAGGAGAAGCCCACTTCTCAAAGTCTACTGGAACTATGAACAGGATAACTTGGACCCCCTGCCTTGTGCATACAGTACATACTGTATATCCCAAGACATGTACTGTGTATAAATGTATGTCATCATGCACATATTCGAAGCTTATTTTGCTTATATCTCCAAGAGTATTGCCAAGCGGGGGTCATCAAAATCGGTGAGGAGGCCATTGTATTCTAAATAATTACTGTACCTTTGCTAATTCTCCTGCAAGCTGGCATTTTTGAGGGTGTGTTACTATGAAACTGGGGGTGCGATATACATGTATGCTATAGGTCAGTGGTGTCCAACCTTTTAGCTTATCTGGGCCGCATTGAAAGAAGTCGAGGTGTTTCGGGCCACATTTGTAGTATTATTAATGGTATTTTTAGTGGCATATTCTCATACGGTTTGCAAGTTTACGATTTTTTTGGCCGCATTCATAGCCGTCCTGGGCTACGGGTTGAACAAGCCTGCTCTAGGTGGACCTTGTATATCAACATACAAGATAACTAAGGTGCTTCTTTTAGTTTACTTTCGTTTCGTGTCATCAGTTCAACGGTGAATTTATAGTAGAAATACGAACTGATGGAACTGAAGGCCAGCCAATCAGAGAGGTGTCGTTTATCGATTAGGGATTCCTGGTTTTTAGTTGT
>JAQFYZ010004047.1:0-11980 GCA_034695085.1 Cylindroiulus punctatus | reverse complement strand
GATTAAGCTCATTTTTTCCCCTTCTCATGGTCAGACATTGGTTGCAATAATTAAAATGCCCTACAATGCTTCATTGTCTTCATACAGGGTGAGCCATACATATGATTAATTATGTATCAAGTAATACGGGATGATCATAAGTGTTGCCCTCACTAGGCTCGTTACAAAGATTGGTATTAAAAATTGTTAGTTACACGAACATTTTGGTAAAAGGAAGGAACGCCCCAGTGAACCAAATACATGAAATGTACAAATTTAGTTCTGCCTTTTACCAAATTTTAAAAACATAATTTAGAAAACAATTTTTCTAATGAGGTTAGGACTTCGATTACCCTGTGAGTCGATCTGATATCTCGTAAATCGTAATATGTTGTATTTGGAATTCCTTCTACATTTTATGGTTAAATTGTGGAATTCGATGATAAATATTTGATGATGTGAAAGGGATATTGGGGAGTTAGTTTTTTTTCCTTTTTTTGGGTTTATTGCAAACATGGCTTCTACAGATGTCAAACTGTTTTAAGAAAATCTGTAGACTGATTGACGCCCGCAAACGTTTGATAGGTAAATTGGAATAACTGCATTTTTTGTACACTGTAGATTAAAACGCTATATGAAAACCGTGACTTGCACCACCATCCCTTCATTCCCTTCAATTGTCGTTCATACAGCATCAATTGTATGTGGCTTTGAAATTTCAAAGTTGATGGAATCGTCCTAAGGTGTTTTCAATCATTTCCTGGTTTAAGCACCTAGCCCATCTGTAAACTTCGACTTTCATGCCGGGCTTTCTGGAAAACTCGTTAATTTGTTTATGGCGAAATACGTGCGCTAAATGCAGATTTGCTGCGATTAATTTATTTTTACTTCTCATCACCAGTTGTAGCTTGTCGAGGCTCGGAATTAACTCAATTTTCTGAAGGTAAATTAAAAAAGAAAACTCCGGGGAAATGAACGTTTTTTCTGGTAATTACTTGTCTCGTAAATTTGATTTCAAGCTGCTCAACTTAAGCTACACGACGACGGTGGTGGTTTTCGTCACGTGAATAAACCTGCGCAATTCGTATACTGTGCTATGAAAAGTAGCGATAATATGCACAATATTCACTGCTTCCGTATTAAATATTTTACGACTTGTACACGACACACAGTAAATTAATTCTGCTCATCTTCGACGAATTACGACACACAGTGTACGTTTACACGAGAAGGTTTAAAGGTTGATAAAACAGATTTACACGCAGCGTTATCTTAAAGCTGACATGCATGTAAACATAGTTTAAGTTACTTTCTGATATTTTTTCGTGGAACCGTATGAATCGACAGCAAATGTCTCGAGGCCATTTCTGAAAACGGTGAATTGAATACGGTGTATTGACTGTAAACTCCCATAAGGTTCAACTGAGCTATTTGCCTCTGTAAGTTATACAGTTTTCATAGGACGCATCAACCGTGATCCCGTTAAGTAAATACCGTAGCAACTCGTAACGCTGGCAAATTTATGCGCATGCATAAAATTTTATGGTGTCACCTAAGGGGAAGAGCAATGATTGAATTTGACACCACGACGCAGTTTTGACCCCACTGCATTCCTACGTTGCTCCCTCGTTGGTAAATTGTCAGGAATTTATGACAGCTCGTGTTGCCGCCAAAACATTAATACGAAAATGTGAGGATGGGATGAATCTAAAAAATGCTCTCACTAATTCACTAAATACCTAGATTAGATCGGTGCTTAAAATAACGTCTTGAAGGCGAGGTCAATGGACCAAGTTTGGATGTTTTGGCAAAGATGCTCACCTATGCATCAATTTGGACACATGGGTCATTGCCATTGCTAATCATAATGAGCTACATGTATGAGCAGCACAACGAAAATTTGCGATAATTTTCGTGCCATCGATAAACGTTTCGTAAGAACGTGCATTTTCGTAACGAAAGTTGTCTGCTAAACAATTAGTACAGCACAGCCATCGTTATTAAAAGTTAATTAAAAGCACGAACTTTTACAAGATGGATTCATAGACTCAGTAGCATAAACAATGATCTCTTAAGTTCTTAATCCTTTAGTTACTGATTGGTTAAATTGCCTGTTCTAGTGAGGATTTAAAAATATATGTATATACCTTCAAAGATCGATGCCTATGCTAAATTCAAGTTGATATCATCCGCATAATCTGTCGTAATAAAAGGACTTTCGTTTGGGGTAGTACCAAATGCCTTTCTTCTAGACCTTATATTTGCTCTAAAAGTGCGCTATTTTTTGGTTTATGGGGCCGACATAACGACTTCCATTATAAAAATCGATTTCGGTTTATGGGTTGTGCATAATCATGTTAGTTAACCTGAGCTTCGACCAGTTATTTCCATTCCTTTACATCGAATATCCACGTTTTTGGCTGTTTACGTTGATTATAGCCATTTTATCTCCCCCTTGCTATCCACCAAATATCGCTGTCTAATTAACCTTGGCACACGTGAAACTATGGCAGGGATAACAGACTTACAGATCCATTCCTGCCTTCTGTATACTCCCAGAAATTTTATTCAACGATATACCACACTTGCATTAAGTTATGTAATGTTCAAATTTCCATAATGAACTGGAAGGAATAACGGCACTGATAAGGTTGCATATAAAACTGCATGAAAACATCAAAATTAGCAAGGAATTAAACTAATACAGGATTATAAAAAAGTCCTACTCTCTTTAAAAATTATTTTTAAAAAACTTATTAGCGTTACGAGGAGCAAATATTTGAAAACGATAAAGTGACTGAAGATTTTATTTCATGTATTTGACTCAAAGGTGTACCAGCAGTCGACGTCGACAGATGTGAACTAAATACATGAAATAAAAGCTGTTGAAGGTTCTTCGATTTTCTTTGCCCCCAAAATATGTTTCTTGCAGTACTGGTTTCTTGTAACTAAATTTTTCAAATTTCATTTTTGCAATTATGGTTGATTACCATGTATTTTGTTCTTTCGTTGTTAGCCCTTTGAAAAAGCCAGAAAATGCCATTTCCCATTGTTTAGTTCGTCAATAAAATATCATAACTTCATTTCTTATAAATATGCATGACTTTTGAAAATTTAAGAAGCCATTTTTTATATTGGGGGTTAGTGCATTTTTGTCCTCTCGAGAATGTCTACTTCAAAATCTTACGTGGGCTCAGTTTTTTCGAAAATGTCGTGAGGCGCACTTATTTGCCCGTATTGTTGTTACATGCTAAATTTTTTTTATTCGATGCCAAAGCCATCACTCTGTATGAAAAGAATGAATCGGTGCATTTCGCGTTTATTTCATGTCTGAAGGTAAAGGCCATGCACACTGTATTTCCCGATGCGAAACGCTTCAAAAGATATACTCGAAATTGAATTATTTATATGCATTCCATCATATCGAAGCCATACACTTATCAGAAATTCAATAAGAGAAAAACATCCTTGTCGTGATTCATACGCTGCTGTATAAATCCAGCGACACAAGGGGCTCTTTCGAGCCATATAAAAAATGCTGAGGTCCAAATAACACTCGTATCTCAGTGGGATACTCGATGGCATTTTCTTCTCCAATTTCATCTTGAAAGGCCTGTTTAATTCGGGCTAATGCTCGATAATGCCCTGCATGCCTATTGTTTTCTCAGCTTCAGTTTCTATTACTCGAGTCGCTTTTACATCAAATAATTGCATTTGCTGGATTGCATCGCACTTTAGTATAGTTACTGCGTGGGAGTTACTGTTTCACTGGATATTTCAACCACAAGCAGCGTGGGTGCCACTCTGGACAATCCGTTAGCCGAGCACGCATTAATCAAATTCAATCAAATATAACCCGAGACATTATCAAAAAATGATTAGCCGGCCCTTTGGGTAATCCATTAATATTAGCTGCACAATCTTTAGATTTTTTCCTCCAATATTCACTAAATTGCTGCCGATAAAACGACAGAGGGAATAGGAAAGCTATAACTAACAGTAATTCCACACATATGGGATATAATAAACGTAGTTTGTTATCTTTTATAATTATAAGAATGTTCAGTGTTTGTTTGTAACAAAATAATAATAATTCGGACATAATATGATATATGACATTTGGAGCAGGGCGTACATGTAATCTGTATTGTATGTCCATCATTCCAATATAGCGTTGATGTGTTTTAATTTACAACTAGCAAGATTTTTCTTTTGGGTGTATAGTCTTGCTTCGAATTGTATAATATAAATTGGTTCCATGGCACCTTTTCTAGCTGTAAGATTGGATTATTTTAGGCAGTTTATTTTGTGCACATTTGTTGAGGGGCAAATGTGTAAGTTCGCTCATCCTTACTGCTTGTAGATTGGCAATGATTGCCTTGCTATAGGGGCAGCTGCATATTACATAGTTAAAATTGGTTTGGTGCAAGTTTAATTTCTAATTTTTGGCTCAGCAAGTATGCTCACTGTATATGTCAACGCAACTAAAGGGAGTTGAAATACACCTGAAATTTATACCTGAAATTATCCTTCATTTCTACCCTTTCTAACCCAGAGACATCGCTGCACCAACTTGTATGAAACGTCATGGGATATCATCTAAGAACAAAATCATAGAAAAAATAGTTTCAACGCAATTGTACGTGATAGTGGCTTTCATCAAGTAACATAAATGCGATTTTTTAGCAATTCTAGGGTGTGAAACGTTATAGAGGCTTACATTCTAAAATACACGAAATGAAAAGACTCAGAAAATAGGACATCTATACCCTTGTTGACTATGATGTATTTCTTTGGGATTTGTAGGTTGAAGTTGTCGTTAAAGAAGGCTTCATATGATATTTTTTGGAAAAAGATAAAAACGGAATTGGATCGGGAATATATGGGGGTATCAATACTTCCCCCATTCATGTACTGTCCATTGGTGGGTAAATGATGTAAGGTAAGACACATCTTGACATTGAGTGCCTCTGTGTATTGCAAAGAAAAAAAAATCGATCCAAAGCACGATAGAATGATCGTAATGACCTGTTACGAAATACTGTCTGTCGTATTTGATGCATTTCAACAATTACAGGTACTGTATGTAAGGCATCAATTATACACTGGAAGGAAACAAGAAATTGAAGAAAGATTTTAACCTGTTCGTTGTCATCGTTGGCTTTCAATACAGCTGTATATTCTAACCTTTTTGTACGATGGAGTTAACTCCTATGGAAACAGACTTCTCTTCAAAATGTCGAAGAATATTGCCAACCATGGTGCGTACTCGGATGACAAATCACACTAAATTGGCCATTGATTCCTTATTGCTACATATATTGGCAATATCAACCCTTTGTAGAGACGTTTGATACATCATTTTACGAAAGAGAAACGTTGTCTGTCTTAATATTGAAGAAGACGTCTTCCATAAAAAAGCTCATTGAGATGGACAGGTTTATCATTTTAGCTTTTGTATTCTGGAAGATATGGGCTTTTTCACGTAGCGTCAAATATTGGCGTCGTATTTACTGCCTCGTTGCTCACATTTTCTAAAATGTAAAGATAAAAATGTGAAATATTAATAATCGAGTCGGGTAAACTGCATACCACCGTAGAATATCTGATGAACTCCGTTGAAAAGACGTTTATATAAACACTGAAGAAAGTATAGGATTTTTCCATTATCTGTGCAGCTGTACAAGTAAATTGAAGCAAAAGGGTTGTTTTGTTCAATCTCTGATAAATCACGTAGTATTTTAATCTTAGCTGATTTGAACCCGAACAACCATTAGGATAAGTCAACTTCTGACTATGCTGGGATAGAAAATCAACAGGGTGTATTCCAAAGTACTGTTAAAATTAGGCACTAACATAGGTCCAGCAAGACCAGCATTTAGAGAAATTACCAGAAAAAGAAACGTTCTTCCAGGCCTGGCTTATTTGCCTGGTGTAAAATAAAAAATGAGACTATATAGACTTAGCGAAGATAAATTATGCGCATGAAAATGTAGTAGGTCAAGATAAAAAGCTCCTGAATCAACATTGTATTACATTCAGTACTCATATTATTACCGTACGCATTTTTCTTGGGGTTTTTCCTTACTTCTTTTTCTGGAATTTGTGCAAAAAATAACCAACTTCTATTCCCCATAAAGATAGCGCATTACAGCTAGCTTTCCATCTATATCGATCAATACTCGATGGAAGTGAATATCATAGAATGCCTAGAAAAAATTGCAAAAAATCTTCCGGTTTCTTATTTCAACAACCCCATTAGTGACATGTCGAGCCAAGGAATTTCATCCGTTTCCACCCATTTCGTATCACAATTCGCATCTTTTTTTTGCCTTTTTTTTTGTCCATTTTTCCCCTGGTGCATCTATATTTTTTCTAGATATACGGACAGCCGCTAGCCGGTTGACTTTATTAGTGAAATGATTGACGGATGAAACCCCACCTAAGGGTCCCCAAATCTCCCCTCTCGTTTTTTTAATTCGTCTTGTGAGTCTCGCTGATCGACCAAATCCAATTTAATCGTACATTTTACCTACTCCTGGGTGTCTGATCTCCGCAAATTTCTCCGAGTGATTTTTGGATTTTGTGGTCAGTTAGGCGGGCCTTAGTGCTGGATTTGTTGCCATGGCAACCGGAGGGATCGCCCGCATCTTCTTGCCCCAGTTTTCTCCAATTTTGAATTCGAGACACGTTCCGCTGATCCTTCTGGTTTCAAGTTTCAGCTTTCGTCTGGTGGATATCGGAAATACGGAAAATCGGCACCTCAGACGAAGAATGTGTATTTTGTGGAAAATAAACATTTTAAATATCACGCGATTTGTTTCGAACCTTTTGGACAGGCGACGATCGTTTAATTGGTGACAAAAACCATGATTGCACTCCTTGGATTAGCTGAATCAATGTACATGTATGATAACATGTATAGATTCCGCCCTGTGCAAAATGTGCCAAAAATGTTTAGTGTCAGTGTATCGAGTCATCATGTATGGATTTGATGCAGTGTGAAACTCCCATACTATTTCTGTAGCAATTGCTTTGATGGTTCAGATGCATAGTTTCTGATAAGGGGGCTGGACAGAAGACACGAACTTATTTACCAGTGAGGTTAATCCCACAAAGAGACAAATTGGAAACTCCATGCAAATCAGTGTTCGACTCCAATACATGCAGAACTTTAAAAATATCTGCTTGGAAAAATGTCCATAACGACCCCTTCAGATGGCGTTGTTTATATCAATAGATGCGCCGCAATTGGCTATGCTTTGATAGCCTGCATAATTTGCGAATAAATCAGCCAAATATAAAAATATGCAGATGTTTCTTCTGGCGAATTTGCATATTTTGAATGGCCCAGAGGGTGATGGGGGTGCCTGTGATGTAATTAGGCTGATGGCTGTTGCCTATTGTCTCCTTCCTCATTATGCTTCTATCTACCCCTTCTTTTACGCATCGTGTCGAGGGGTCGTGACCCCAGGCCCTTTCATAAATAGTGCGTGAGAAATGAACTTTCTACGAGGGGGCTTTTTTGCGGTTTTGAACTGGATTCCCTGCAGGATCCAATGACAGACTAAGCATGATGAAATGGACCGTTGAGAACATTGAGCGGACATCAATGGAAAAATGTTGAACATTTTCAAAAAAAAATGGAGGGGTTAAAACCAGGCCCTGGATTATGAGACCTTATCCATTAATGTTCAATTCGAAGGATGCCTTGCTTCATTTTTAGAATTTAATTCGTATTTTGATGTGACATTGGATGCATACGACTTATACGAATTCCTGAGTTGTGGAATTGGATTTTGATTTGGGAATCACCATATACTAGTAGGCTAGCAAGCATATGCGTGGGTTGATTCAATGCACCCTTAAGAAAACTAATCAAACTAATGTTACTGTATTAGAACAATCCATTGACCTACGAACGAGTTCGTATGTGTTCCAATTAAAATTGGACATCTTCAGTGTACATAACGTTGATGGGAATGCTTAAATTAATGAAGCAGATATCAATTATGTTGCAGCTTATTAGTTGACTTATGCAGCGTGCGCCCAACATTGATTAATTCCCAAAATGAACACAGCGGGGACAAAAAGCGATTAATCTTAGTCTGTCCTGGACTCCCTTAAGTTCAAACGATACTCGTTAGAGAAAGGAAAGCCTTTGGCGGAATTATGGATTTAATTTTTTTTTTCAACCCGAAGATTAATCAACCCGATATTGGACGAGAGATGATGGAACCTTACATAAACCCTTCATAAACATCGTATGTTGTCTAACCTCTGATTAGGTTTAATGAAGATTTGTTTGCGAAGTTTTTAATTAAGTTATGCAGAAATGCGTCTCGAAGCGGTTAATGTTGATCGTGGTCGCCGATGGATCACGATGGACGGATTTCGCCTTCGCTAATCCGCTTCAATTTATTCAGACATTTTTCATTAGCTGTAATTCCATTTGCAAACATTAATCTGAAGGAATCACGACTCATAACGTTGATTTCTTTCTGCAAAAAATAACCTCCTCATTAAAAGTAATCGCTCTTCTGGGTTCGAAAAAAAGATTGCAGATTTTTTCTTCAACTTTCGTCGATTTGGGGAAGCTGGTTTCAGTTATACTCCATTTTGTGAGTTTCCGTTAACATTGTTGTATTCGGCATTCAGTTCAACTCAGTACCCCACTGTCAATAAAGCTCCTCCATGTGGTAAGGTAGTGAAATCAATATTATACATGCACGAGCGCATATTAATCTCACTAACCTACCACATAACATCGATCTTTTTCACAAATTATTTGAACGAAATGTTTAAAACAACTTCGAAATTAGAAGCTGGTGGAAATGGCAATAATTTACTTGAAAACGTGTTGATAATTTAGTAGCATCCATATTATGTCGTTTACTTAACAGTTCCCTGTATAAATGTAATTTTTGCTTTCTTTAACCTTCTCTTATATTGCTTATTAGCTTCAATTTATCAGGTTTTTCCTTAAATAATGTAGTCAATATTATAAATGATCATATTTCTAAAACCATTATTATTTGTAAGAGGGCTACTATACTAAATCTCTGATACATGTATATTCTTAGTAAGTTTGCTTAGTAAAGTAAGTAAAGTAAGCTTGTTATAAAAAGTTACATATGATCTCTCAATTGTTTGATGATAATATTAATTGTTAGTTACAATTACCACGGACGCCAAAATCTATTTACACCCGATGGGTCAGTCTTTGGGGTCAAGCAACAATGTTACACCATTTCTGTTATGGTATTGGCTGGAAAAAAAACCAAGATCCATAGTATTCAAAAACTTTCGTATTTGCAAACAGATGTTTATCAATTTATTTAGTTGTCTTAAACCTGTACAAGGTAGTTTGATGCAAACCATTTCAGTTTTATATTAAATTACTTTAACTCCATGCATAGAGCATTTAGTATTAAGCTTAATAATATACATGATCTTCAAAATCATCGCTTCTGACTTCAATACATGTATGTACACGTATTGAAGTACGCATAATGTCAGTAAATTTCAACTACTAGCGCGTGTAAAAGATGGGAATTTGGATGACTAGGATTTTGTGAAACTAGGTGTCCTAAGCCTGGAGAAAGTCACGCTAAATTTGCTCTATGCGAGGTTGATCCCACTTAATATCAGCGGGGAGAAATCCATTTATTGACTATACGTTAATTGATCGCCCGCACCATCTCTTGTGAAGGAAACTTGGGAGAAAACAGATTAATTCTCACTTTGGTTGCGCCATAGATAAGGGCTTTAAGTGCTTCGCTAATGCAGGTTTCATTCGCGGATCCGCTGGGGTTAAAGACACGATGGAGGCGCACCTAAATATCACCCGATCTTAATCCGTTTTATATTTGAGCGCATTTCCTTATTACAGACACTGCTATTTATTAAATAGCTTCGCAGTTTTCGCCCTTCCTCAGTATTCCGCGTGGTCATCGTCCGCCGGGACTGACCACTGGCCGTTTTCCATTTCGTTTTCTCTTCCATCATCTTATCTTCTTCTCGTTCTTTTTTATCCCTCTAATGCTTGTTTTACAAAACGGTCCTCAATGGTCAAGTCTCCCAATGTCCCTTACATCCCTTACGTGCTCGTCCCTGATCTCGCTGGCTTTCTGGAACGACAGGGCAGGCGGTCTTAACAGGATGACACCAAAGACTCAAAAAAGAAGGGACATTACAGACCGAGTCAGTTGAAAAATGATCCAGATTAGGACATTCGGGTCATTTAAACTGGAGGATGAGTTACGCTATGCGGAAAGGCGAGAAATGCACTAAATCTCGTTCGGTGGCCTAAACGGTTGATGGCCGAAAATGATGAGGGAAATCACGTGCCTAAATGCAGAGTGAGCATAAAAGCTGTTTGCAACTTAGCGATTTTATAACGGGACACTGGCGACACTGAGATATATAGTAGGAATTCCAACTTTGTTTGTATACAAAAGTTTGGACATTTTTTGATTTTGCGCAGTTAGAGCTCAGAAAAATTACCAATCGCTGTCCTCATTACATGTATATGGAAAACGAAAAATTCAAGCCCAAGTCATGTACAAATTGCCACTTTTACAGCCATGGGAATCTCTTATCCAACATTACACTGCCATCAAATCAAACAAATGTGACACCATGGACCATGGTTTGGGGGAATATGTTTAGAAATTTGTGCTAAAATAACATTGATGTTTGCAAAATCGTGCAAATTATTTAGTCTCTTGGTTTGGGTCTATCACCCGAGTATTGTGCAAGCCAACATTTTAATAATACTAGTATAACAACAAATGTTAAGGGAAAATGGAAATAACACCATGAATACGCTTTGCAAAACCTCTTCATGACTAAGTTTAAAAAATGGATTGAGAATGTAAAAACACGTAATCATTGCCAAGGAGCTTGCATTGGGCTTGCATTTTCCATTTTTCCGTGATAGGTAACTTTCCTGCGCTCAACTGTGCAAATCGGGTAATTTTTCCAAACTTTTGTCACGAAGAGTAGGCATAACACGTCAATGTCACTTATTCCAGTCTTGAAATTATGGATACCATTCACAGGAATTTTGTACACTCGGTTTTGACATACCCCCACAAAGTCCAGGGGTGTCATATTAGGGCATAACCAGGGCCTCGAATCTGAATGACAAAACCTTTTCAGCATGTTGGATTAGCAGAAGTGGGGCCTGTTAGGTCCCTGCTGTCATACCCATGGACTTTGATTTTTGGGGGGTATTTCAAAGACTCGTGTGAATAGTGTCCTTGATTTGAAGGGCAGCTGCAATAAGAATTGCCAGCTAATTTTTCAGAGATGAATTTCCAAATGGATTCAGAATGGACTCGGTAGTAATTAAGCAGTTCAACGAATCCTGACCACGGTTGTTGTGACACGAGTTTATTGTCGTCAGAGGTCTAATTTATGAATCAATTTAGTTTCCGTAGCGAATTACTGACCGGCGAGATTAGGCGTGTATATAGTTTGATATAATTAATGCAGCCGATGTTTAAGCCGTGCTTAATGAACGCCATCATCGGTGCCAATGCACTCCCTCTGTGCCCCTTAATTTGTACCAAGATTGGTGTTTGTTCACCCTAAAATTCGTCCATTTTGGGTGCTACGCACACGTGTAACTCAATCGGTAATATATATTCAGGCGCGATTGTTTCGAGTTGATCGCCCTTTTGTTAAATTGTTTGTTTTCAATTAACTTTACGACTTCGTAAATTGTACGTTTGCGTGGATATGGCAGTCGGTCGATCCGTTGTTTCGTTTTTTTATTATTGGGAGGGGGTGAAACGAGATTAAAAAGGCGATAGCATCCCCATCCAGCCCGCTGGAGAATTTGATCGTTTTTATTACCAACAGGTAATAAACCGCTGTTTTCGTATTACCGATTTGCCCCTATGCAAATTGGTCGTGAGAGAAGTCCTGTAATAAACATATTTTTCGACACCTCCCCTTTTCAAAATATGTTTTCACAACGTGGTGCGCATTTTCG
>JAQFYZ010004046.1:0-11984 GCA_034695085.1 Cylindroiulus punctatus | reverse complement strand
GATGGCAGATAGATCCATTCGGCCACTCTCGGGAACAAGCTTCTCTCTTTGCACAGGTAACTGTCGTGAGTACGTAACGTTAGGCTGGATTCACAGTTTCGCACTGCCCAACACGGTAACGAGTTTTATATCGTCGTCCAGCACGATGATGCTTCCTGTCCACTTGTAATTTTTTGGCTTAATTTTGGTCTTAAGTTGGTTGACTTTCTAAATTTTCCGAGCTATACCCACGTGCCAATCTCTTCATCTTCTTAAGGAATTTATACCAGAATTAAAATGTCGCCTTTTGCCAATAGATGGCGCTGTATTTCGCCCGAGAGTAGGGCCTCTACCCGAGAGGGGGTGGAAGACTGCACTTGTCCCTACCATTATAAAAACAAGCGCACGTGGTTTTTACTGGGGTTTTGCAATTATTAATTACTATAGCAACCTGGATGAGGGTGTGGCCACACAGGTAATCTGATTGGCTGGCTAGGAAAATGGCCTGTTGGGTGAGGCTAACGCATCACATTTTTAATCCCCTTGCCATTCCAAACATAATTTCAAAAATATATGATAATTATAAATTAAACTAAATATTTTTAATACAAGTTCATATCCTTAGCTATTTCCTGGACTATTTGAAAAAAAAAACAAGACATTTCGTTTTTAAAATTTTTAACCAATTTCAAAGTTGGCCAACCACAGAAAAATTTGCTTTTTTTACCTGTAATTAAGATGGTGCAGTCATCTATCGGTCATCATGAAGGTAAACAACAGGTTAAACGTATAATGTTCGTTTTTTATGCATTTACATAATGCATTTACATATGCATTTGCATAATGTTTCAATAGTACCATCCCAAAAACGCGAGTCCCTCTTAATGTTCACAAAAAATGGTTTTAATACATGTATTTTGATCAGGAAAGGAGGAATTGTGTTTCGAAATTTTTATGCAGGGTGTCCCCAAAGTCACAACACGCTTGTGAGCAGCCTTAATTAATTATAATATCTCGTAATTTTTCTAATATTCATTTATTTGATAATTTCAAAGGAGTTTTCGGATGGTTTTATGTTCCTTTATAATAAGTTTAATATTGCAATGCAACGCAATAATTAGTTATTTTTAAGAATAGTATTATAGTTCTCTACACTTCGGTATTAAATTAATGTAAAGTAACACCATGTTTTCATTTATCAGATAATTAAGGAAAAACGTGAAGAAATTGAAAAGGGATTGAGTTCAGAACAGCCTACAAAACAGCCTGAGGTTTTCGGACAGAAACGCAAAATGGCATTTCTTGATCTTCTGCTACAAAGCAAAGGGCTGTCCAATGAAGATGTAAGTCAAGCTTACTCGTATCTAGAACGTGCAAGTATATGTGTTGTCTTGTTTTCTCGTACGAAGTTATTTAACGTGTTGATATGATAGGACAAATAAGTACATAACGTTTACTTCAAATATGTTTTTGTATTTTCTCAGATTAGAGAAGAGGTGGACACATTTATGTTTGCCGTAAGTGCATAAACATGCGAAAACTTAGTCGATAGATTGCGAATGATGAAATACTTGAAAGGCAGTGTAAACAAAGGGAAAACGTTGAAAACCAAGACATAACTGAAAAATAATGGACATTTGGAAACTCCGACAACTTAAGACGTTTACAAGGAAATTTTTTTTCGACTGATCAATGCTATTTTCATCGAATGTTAAATAATACTATTTTATTCATGCAAGTAAATATACATGCAGTATAATTCGGAATGTGTGGTAATGTGAAATTATTCAATGTGTGGCCTACTCTGAAATTCTGAATACATGTATAGGGTCATGATACGACTGCATCCACCATGGCTTGGACTCTCTTCAATATTGGCCGATTTCCGGAGGTCCAGCGATTGGTTCACGAAGAACTGGATAGGGTCATAGGTAAGCTTGGTGGTTGTTTGCTTGGCAGGCTACGTTACAGTGGTTCTAGGACATTTTTTTCCCGGACATTTTTCCCCAGACATTTTGTCCCGTGGACATTTTTTCCCCAGGAATTTTTTCCCAAAGACATTTTTCCCGGACATTCCCATACTTTTGCGAGCCACTTTTTCAAAATTATCAAAAAATTGGAAAACATTGTAAATCAGGTTGTTTTCATGACAGAATGCCTTCAAGTTCCAAAATTTACAGAATGAAAAAAAATTGTTTCAATGTTTTTCCATTTTTTATAATTTTGCAAAAGCAGCCCATTGAAACATAGTGGATTACAATATAATCCTACAATTTGGAAATTCATTGCTGCTATTCAGAAGGAGCGAAGTCTCAATGAAACCAAATTCAAACAAGCCAATTTTGGTATTCCTTTTCCACCTAAAAGAAAAAATATCGAGACTGTGCCCAACGAATTCAACAAATTGTTGAGAAGTATGGCGAATTGTAATTAAAGCGATTTGTAATTTTAACTCTTGTTTTATACTCATTTTTCACTTATATACGATTTTTTAATAAAATTTTATCAGTTTTAAAAAGGGAAAGCATATCTGACATTTCATTTTCTACCACGTGGAAAATTGGGGAAAAAATTTCCGGGGAAAAATGACTGGGGAAAAAATGTCCCCAGGAAAAAATGTCCACGGGAAAAAATATCTTTGAGAAAAAATATCCTTGGGAAAAAATGTCTCTTACAGTACTTAACACATTTCAACCTGCATGCCTTGAATTACTGTAAAATAATTTCAGGGCGCGATGAGCGACCGATCATGACCGAAGAAATTAGGGAGTTGAAATACTTGGAATGCGTGATTAAAGAATCGTTGCGAGTCATCCCTGTTGTAGCTGTAAGTATGTTAGAAAATTTGTAAGTGTTGTTCCTGGGAAAGCGCTGAAGGGGAAATTGCTTTGGAAAAACGCCGGATATGCAATTCTTGTATATCCATTATTCTTTCATATACAATGGAAGTGCATGTGCTGCAAGAAAATTCTATATTTTTTCTGAACATTTTACTGAAAGCTTTGTCTTGGGTTCACTATAGTTTCTTGTTTTCTATGAAATATGAACTTTCAATTTTTCTGTCTTTAAATTTATTACCATTTCTGAGTAACACTTAGAACGCCATATTGGCGATCGACGTCTTCAAAAAGAATTCCTTAATAAAGTATAAACTATCCAGTATTTGTTGTAGCATAAAACAAATCTACTGTCAGGTTGCCATCATTAGTGGTAAAAATTCACCTTTTTATATGCAGCATACTTTAAATGATTTATACTTTTCATTGAGATGTGGATTTGATTCAAAAAAGTTAACTCACTTTTATCAAAATAACGTGTGCGGCATACCGGGGGCGGGGTGCCCCAAAATATTCGAGTTCCACCCCTAGTGTGCCATGACACGTTTCTAACTCGCATGAATCAGTGTGATCTGTTGTGATCTTGCTTTCCCTAAAATCCGATAATTATTTGCAAAATGTGGCAATAGTTTAATCCTCAAATGTGCATGCATTTCCGAATTTTACAAGTTTATCAGTTAAAAAAGTGCGTTTTCTCGAAATTGCTGCCTGCCATGTCGTGACGTCACCGTGTAACTGGACTAATAATTACAAATATGAATGAAAAAACTTAAGCGCACTATGTTTTTAATATCGACTGTAATTTTTTCTCCTTCATCTAGAATTACTCCAGGCTGATAACGGAAGATGTGGAAATATGTAAGTGAAATACTCGTGTTATTCTACCTAAAACTCAAGGAATCATGAAAACCCATTTAATCTGTAGAAATCCCCCAATCCCTTTCCCTAGAACAATAACCATGATGTGTTGTTTCCTTAGCATCAAAGAACATGGTCGTACTTCGAAACTTCTTAAAAAGCCTAACCAAGCAAAAAAAAACCGAGTGTTGATCGAATTTTTGATTAGTTCTGCGACTGTTACCTTAATGAATGACCAAGAATATGGTTTTGGGCATTATTGTAAAATACAAAGACTAACGTTTCAGGGTTCTCTCAGGCCTGGAAAACCTGGAAAAGTCAGGGAAGATTGCTTTATTTGAAAAAAGTTAGGGAAATTCAACAAATCTCGACACAGAAGTCAAGAAACTCATGCTATCAATTGAATCCAGCAATTCTGTGGAAGAGATCAAAGATGAAATGTAAATTTGAAAAAAAATAATGTAAATTTTTTTTAAAATAATCTAAAGTTTACTATTATAATGTGTGCTCTATTGCTGGTTCCTTACTGAAATTTGTGTTTACTTCATGTTTATAAACAACGAACAATATAGCTTTTCTTATGTTGGCATATATTTTTCTCATTTTTAATGATGAGGAAATTTTTTTTTAATTCTGGAAAAGTTAGGGAAGTTGAAAATTGAATTTCTGTGGTAACCCTGTGTTTGCTTGACAGCAAATTGGGGACGTATAATTCTAGGTGTGCTGGGAAAAATGCCCTGGATTGAATTGTCATAAATGCCACATGCAATTTTTGTATAATCTAGGTGGCTACACCGTACCAGCGGGGTCCGAAGCAAACGTCAACATTTACACCATCCACAGGGATCCAAAACATTTTCCCGATCCTGAAAAATTCGACCCGGAACGATTTTTACCAGAGATTTCGTCTGGACGACACCCCTACGCATACATTCCATTCTCAGCTGGACCGAGGAACTGCGTTGGTCAGTAAAAAAATTGACATATTTAGAACACCCGGCATATACATATGTACATGTATACGCTGTGGAAAGGTATAAATGATCTGAAGTGGGCTTTCAATGAACGCCTGTGATTTTGGATTTGTGTGGGATATATCGTTTCCTACTTCCATACGTGTTTAAATTGTTTTTTAAATTATTTTCAATTAATAACTTAGATGTATAATGGGTTTCATAATATGAAGTGTACTAATCATGTCGCAAATCGGCCAAATCTAGATCTCTCTTATATGACTTGCAACAATGTGTTTATCAGATTTAGCACGCTTACCGTTATGAAATCGAGGTGGTGGGGGGTGTAATTTTAATTAACAGATGAAATTGTTTTGTGCTTACTGACTGCATTCAAAAAACAATAGGCTACCCTTATAGTGTACACGGTTTCGTCGAGCTGAAACCCATTTTCAGTTTATTGGACACCCTGTTTTTAGTTAAAATACTTAATTTACATTTATCATGTACTGAGCGTATAATCAGCGTAAGATTTCCTTGTGACAGTACTGTCTTGTGATATCCCCATGTTTCCTTCTGAACTCAGAATAGTACAATACCTTGTTATTGAATTGTTTTCTGAAATTTAATTTAGGTCAAAAATTTGGCCTTTTGGAGGATAAAGTGATGATTTCTAACATCTTGCGCCAATTCAAGGTGACTTCAATGCAAAAGATGGAAGACATGCGAATTCTGAACGAAATAGTTTTGCGCCCTGCTAATGGATTATGGTTGAAGTTCGAATCTAGAGATGAAAATTAATCGTCGATTAATAAATGATTTTGGCTTTTAATATTTTGGCTAATTCCAAGGTAAGGTTAAAGTGCTTGTACGGTATATTATTAATAATGATCTAATATGCACATGAAAGGCAATTATGCAGAAAGTGATCGATCACTGGGGCTACATACTGTATTGATGCTTTAAATGGAGCACTGCCCAATCTTATTATTACACTGTTCCATACCTGTATCAGCGCAGTTATTTTTACCACATTTTTCTAATACATATGTAATGACTATGCAAATGCAAATTGAGTTGACAATGTTTTATACACCATATGCATGTATACATCCTAACATCCTTTTATAAGCTTGGTCACGTGCGACATAATCTAGGGGCAACTCTGGCAAATATAATATGGACCATGTGTATACTGGGAAATAAATGACAATACTTACTAAAATGCATGTTCGTTAGGAACGTTTATTTAAGGCGCGAAAGTTAAGTTAAACTTCCGTTTTTTTCAAAATGTTGTTGTGCCGCGCAGTTAAATTCCTAATACGTGTAACAAACTATTTACCTGTATGCCATTCAAGAAGGGAATTCAAAATCTTCGTTGAAGTTTTTTCAATTTTTGAGAATAGGAGAATAAATTTTACAGTAGGGTACGTCTGTAAATTCTGATTTCATGCCCAATTATATTGTTCGTTGTCTATACACATGTGAAATGTTTGTATCCAAACATTTTCAAAATAAAGCAGTAAATTCAGAATTGAAAACGGGATCTTGATCCCCATTGATTTGTGGTGTAATTCGATTTCCCCAAGGAAATTATCTTGGTATCAAGTTACAAGTTGTAGATTAGACGTTTGCTGATTTTAGTCATCCTAAACAAATACGCATGGGATAATGCAGAACGCGAAATAATATTTGAATGATTTCGATTCATATTACGAAACGAGAAAGGGCGCCACGTTTTTTGGCGAATTGGTGTCTAGTTAAATTTGCAAAAGCGCTATGGTAAAAGGACTTTACGATCAGACGTCACCGCCAGAGGGCGCTGACGGCATTTTTAGTCAACTCGGCTGCATGTGCGCGCTTATTTCGTCCCGGACTGGATTCGTGTTCTGATTTTTTTTAAACGTGTATAGTTAATTATGAACGAAAAGTTTTATACAACGGTTGGGCAGCTGAAATGCCGTCAAACAGTGTCTACAATCAACGGCATGATCTTCGTTTCAAAAGGCTGTATCATAATATCAAGACAAGGAAGAAGACTGATGAAATCTTGTTTGTGACAACATCATGGCCTCCAAGGTACCTACTCAGCCGGTCACGGTTCTTTTCTTCAAAGACACTATACATGTACACTGTATATCATATTTGCGGAGTTTGATCTCAGCATTTACGAATACATGGGATATTAGCCCAGAGATGTTTTAAGGTGAGCACTGAATACGTTACTCGATCTACTGTACATGTACATGTAGTACATATTATGGTTACCTTGGCATTCCGTTACAGTTGGTGAGATCGGCGGCATACATAATATTATCGTTTATAAAGTTGCTGAATGGTTAGGGCGCATCTACATGCAACATATGTATCTGGTCTAACCAGGTTAATGAGGTTATCCTTTTAGATGGCTGGGTTTGGCTATTGGATTAAGAAGGCTTAGAATCTTAAGAATATTTCATGAGTAGGCTTAATTAATGGTTTACATTAGTAAGATGTACATGTATTTCTTATTTCTAGGCCTATTACCCCTAACCTTCACATCGTGACTACAGTGTACCTTGTTTGCTTTACCATCGCCTTAGTTACCTATGGTGGAATACCAAATCTATAGGCCTGAGCCGTTCTAGTTGGTTGGGGCTACAGTCTTTCCTTGAGACGACTATTGGCATGATTCCTGCACATTTTATTCATATGGGCTTAGGTTGTAAACTTTCAGCTTCTGAAGCTACATGTATGGTAGGCTACTACTCTAGCAGGGTTCCCCCAGACTGGGAAAACCTTGAAAAATTAGGGGATTCGGAAAGGCCTGGAAAAGTCAGGGATGATTTATACAATAAATCAAAGTCAGGAAAATTTAACAAATTTCTTGACGCAGAAGTCAAGACACTCAAGCTATCAATAGAAGCATGCAATTCTTTTTATTAAAATATGAGCTCCATTGCTGGTTCCTTTTGAAATTTGCGTTAATCTCATGTTTATAAACAATGAACAATCAATATACCATTTTTTACATTGACAAATGTCATAGTTTCACATGGACATTTTTTTTAAAACATGAAAAAATCAGGTAAAAATCAGGGAAGTTATAAATGGAATTTCTAGGGAAACCCTGTCTAGGGACGTATCAAGGTGCCTAGAAACCACCCCTGGTCCCTGGAGGGTCTTCTCTCTTCCAAGGTCTTCGTGTAAATTATGTAAAGGACAGTTTGTCTTGATCATAACGTAGATCATGAACGAACAAGTACAAACTATACAATGTTTAACAAGTTTACAAAAACAGTGAAGTTATATTACACACACTAGCATAACGAAATAATAATGTTGAAATGCTCGTCCTTATTCACACTCAAGAAATATGCATGCGTGCACTGCATATTCAAATTACAAATGTATAAGAATCTCATTTATCAAAGGTTTACATTTTTAACATATGTCCAATAATTTTATTACGGCTTATCTGTCAGAAAACGTGCGGTTAAATCATTTCTTCTTCAAACGTGTACGACTAAAACTGGTGGAGGTTCCTGATCGCAGATGTAACGGTACTGAGCATTCTGGTCACTTTCACACGCCCACTGCTCAGAATTTTCAAACGTAATATATGCCCTAAGACACGTTGGCAAGGGGTTAGAGGCCCATGGCTGAAATGAGCCTAATGGATGACCATCATCATACACCATTCCCTCAGCTTTCTCATGTTTGTAAACGCCAATCCAAAACCTTGACCCTGGAGTGCCATTCTCCTGGATGAAACGGCTGATGATGTCTTGCTTGACTGGGTCCTTGATTGCCACAGCCTTTCCTCTGTTGGCATTGTTTATGCAGTCGTTGTTGATGTTATTGTAATTGATAATATGGTTGGTACTCGACATAAACAATTTAGCAATTTCGCTTTGATAGATGGCGTCTTTCACGCCGCCAATGATGGTGAAGTCAGTGACTGTAATGTGATAGACATATGTGAGATATCATGAAAATACATGTACATGTGTAGTGTATATTGCATTGATGCTAACTGTCCACTTGTAATTTTTGTCTAATTTTAAAGTTATTTTTTTTAAATTTTAATTGTCTTAAGGCAAAAAATTATGGAAAATTTAAAAACAAATGTACGAGTAGGGCTCTGTTTTACTTTTGATCAATCATATCGCAGCATTAAAAAAATATGAACATTAGGGCGGAGTTAAAGCCAGTGTGCTCATTGATGTATATACACTATACGTAAATGTAGCAATTAATTGTTTCGAGTTCAAAAAAAAAATCTGCCATCTTTTTGGTGCAAATATCCCACTGTTCGACTGCAAATGGTTTAAATTTAATGCTAGCAAAATGTGCGGCATTTTTGCCAGGGATAATCGGTACTACATGCAATTGTCGATGGTGAATTTTACTACGATTACTATGCCATGCTCAATGTGGTTGATATAACTGTGCATTAGATGAACAATTCGCAAATTACCTGCAGGCCTTTCTGAGCACTGACATTCAGAATGGTAAATGGTGGCATTTGTTGAAGAAGATTCATTAACATTTGTCTGCGATAAACGACGGCAGTACTGCGGAAAACACTTAGTTAGTTGCTGAAAGTAGTGCACCACAGCAATTCTCAAGCTTACCTCTGAGCATTCAATTTCAAAGTATTTGCTTTCTGACATGCATCCCGAATCAAGGGTAAATGAATTCCTCACTACTTGACATTGGAACGCCTGTTTTGGGCCAGTGATGAAGCCGAGGCAATTGATGTCCAGATGGCACTGAGAAGCACATTGCATGAATGATAGACTTGGAGCATTTTCCAAACCACAAGACAAGTTCAGCAGCCTCAGTTGAAACGCCAACCCTGGTGAGATCATTGCCTTGGAAGTGGTGTTTACAGCCATTATCATTACAAATAAAATGTGGAACCTGGTTTGAAACTTCATGTTCTCGGTGCTGGTACGGGTGTTTTTCACTTTGCAGTACTGTTCTTGTTCATGCAAGCACGTTAGTTCCGATTAGCCAAAAAATGCTCTTCATATGCAATGTGTCCTTACCGACTATAGCGACTCCCCTTCTAATTTCGACAGCCAAGTGTGCAAAAACAGAGTAATACTTTAGTACAAATGACTATCTGTAATGGCACTGGAAGTTGGCTGTTGATCAAACCTCAATACCTGCATGCAATTGCACATATTGATCGTGTTTGCTTGCCGGGTTTTAAATTTATCGAGGTATGCCGTGGCTGACTTTATACTAGTATGTCAAGCGAGAAGGGGCTTGACTGAAATTGTTTTCCAATTCGAAGTTATTAGAACGGCAGAGAAGTTAAACAAGATTAAATGGCCAATCTGCATTACTGGTCGCCTTTAGGTTATGACCCATTATCGGCTCCTAAAAATCAATTTTATTCGTGTGTACTAATACTGTACCTTATGGCGGAAGCAACTTTATTTGAAATACACCATATGTAAATTAATTAAGGGGGAGGCTTGCTGATGGAGTGACACAAACAACGTTTTTTCACGTGTGTACATGTATATATTAAGTGAATATTTTTCAAAGCTGTCTGCAAATATTCGGGCCGGCCAGTCAGGGCTGTCTTTTTATAAATATAGATATGGTAATAATTAGTTACTGCCCCAGCAGTCCCATCACCACGTGCCCTGACGGTGCCCCTATAGCATTTGGCACATTTCCTCACTGCCTAAATACATTGTTTATATCGTCTAAATCTGACCCTGCGTGCTCGGGATTTTAAACTGGTCTGGCCAGAACATTGTCCAGAATACAAAGTGCACACGAATATGACCGTGTTAATGAACTAGACCTTGAGCTGCATGAGCAAAGGTCAATCAGTTTTGTTGATATTGCGTTTGGCAGATATGCTATTTGCCTAAGTTAACTGGATATCTACAAGTACGGGCTCACAACTAGCTCAAGTAGTGCGGCAGGAATCATGTTCGGTGTTGTTAGTGTCTGTGTCGCCGTTCTAGTGTTGATAGCAATCAGTGTGGTGATTGCGAAGACGAAGAAATCCCGACTCGTAAACATGTTTCAGAAGCTGCCAGGCCCAGATGGCAACTTTCTGCTCGGAAATGCTTCGCAACTTTTGGTGGCCAGAGAAGGTTACTCGTTTTCATTAACATGGCGCGCATGCATTTCAAGAGTGACGCTACTCAAAAATTGTGAATTTTCGGCGGCATTTCTATATAATGCTTCCTGTCCACTTGCAATTTTGTGACATAAAGTTGACTTTCCTAATTTTATGACCCTACCCACATGACAATCTGTTAAGTTTCTTAAGTATGATCAGCGCCACCAAGGGGGGAAGGAAGTGCAGGTAAATATGTCTATTGGCAAAAGCGCCGCCAGAGAATCTCCATGCAGTATCGCCCTAATTTTCTCAATTTTTTTAATGTAATTGCGATATGATTTCTATCTAAAGTACAGTGTGGAACAGAGCCATACTTGCAATTTTCTTCTAATTTTCAATAATTCTTTGAGAAAAATAACTCTAAATTAGACAAAAATTACAAGTGGACGGTTAGCATGACGCTACTCAAAAGTTGTGAATTTTCTACGACTTCATTAATCTTTAATCCCCATAGTTTTGTAGAATTGACATTTGTATTAGCCTGAAACAATGGTGCTACATGTTTAGGCAGGGTGGCTGATAAATAGGTGTCATCGTCTTGACCAGCAAAGGTCTAGTAAATTTGCATAATGTCTGGAAAACTGTTTTGGCATAGCAATTTTGATCCGTGGGGCACATATTCACACTGGAAGGTGTGCCACACGTTTTAAAATTACAGTGGAACCAAAAAGTATTGGCAATTGGTGTTTTTTTAATTAATGGCGAAAATAGTGCAATAAATATGAATTGGAAATGTTGTACTGAAATATTGCATGAAACAAAACGCATATTTTACCTTACGTCCTTCTGCATCCTGGGATGCAAGAACCTTCGTGACAGCATTCATAAGCTGAAAGTGTTGGATTTGTGAAAGCTGCCTCAGCCTCAGGCCTATCCAAACCTGTTAAATTCCTGAATGTAAATTATAAATATAGTGTACAACCATTTTTACGCTCTATATTCGATATAATAATTTATATTACCAAACGTTTGTATGCAGCATGAGGCTAAAATCCAAAACTTTTGGGGTACTTTCCAAAAAACTTTATTCTATGATTGACATTTTATCTTTTTTAAAAAAATTTAGAATTATGCTAAAATCTGTTAGATATGTTTTAGGGTTTGTTCTTAATTCTAAAGTTACCCTCTGTTTCCCAATTTCTAACAATATTCGGTACTTGTCCATTAACGGAACTACATATTATGTTAGGGTAGGTTAGGTTAGGTTAGGTTAGGTTAGGTTAG
>JAQFYZ010004045.1:0-11998 GCA_034695085.1 Cylindroiulus punctatus | reverse complement strand
TAGGAAAGGCGTGATTGTTGATCTACATTTTATGCTGGGTGTCCCCAAAGTCACAACGCACTTGTGATGGGCCTTAAGTATGATCAGCACCGACAACGAGGAAGAAAGTGCTGCCGGAAAATCCCCAGTCAATTCATGTAGTACAGTGTATCTGGCAACACTGGTTGTAGCTCCGCCCTAATCTGTTCTAAAGTAGAACAGAGCTCTAATCATAATTTTCTTCCAATTTTATATAATTTTTTTACCTTAAGAGAAATTCAAGAAAAAATTAACTCCAAAACATTTATTAGTCAAAAATTACAAGTGGACAGTTAGCATAAGTGCGTTGCCCGTCACCCTAGGGACAATCAGACTCTTATAAATACCCCTCTTTCCTGTTCCGTCCTCCACAGTCGCCTGTTAATGAATAGCAAAATGTCACGCTATTATCCTCTAAATTCATCCTTCATTCTTATCCAGTTTTTACAAAAATTTCGCTTACATCGTAACGTTTCCTTAATTATCAGCAGCTATTGATATATTGTGTGGATGCTTGCACTGCTTTATCCGCCCTTCCAAGTTCGAACCCCCCATCTGAAGTCCTGGGGACTGCCTTGTTAACAGCATGTTCCAATTAATTTGGGTACTTGTGAAAGCATAACACTGTCATGGAAAATTCATGGTATATTACCTCACTTTTAACGAGCTGCAATTTTTTTCATCAATTCTGAAAATGGCATGCTTTAACGATAAAAGCTTAACGATCACATGAATCATTCTTCCTTTTGCCAATACGCCCATGGGAACAAGCTACATTCATAGTGTATCAGAATGAGGGCGCATAGCTATGTAAAATATGTCGCATGCATCGTCATATATGCATCTTCTACTGGGATGCGCCCACCTATTTTGGAGTTTAGGAAACTTAAATAACAACTTACGAATCCAATTTGCCAGCAAATAATTTGAGCACGCCCACGCGAGTACGTGCTAAATTGTATTCGAATGTCATGGTGCATTTTGTCATAGTTTCTTAGGTTTCCATTGCTGAGGTATTACCGCATTTCTCCCAATGTCAGATGAGCCGTACCCGCATTTTGAGAGTGCAGGAGTATTATTGGGAAAATAAGTATCCATCAGGCAGGCAGTAACAGCAAATTTGGAAAAAAATCAATCGAGGAAAAATATTGGATTAAATTTCCATTTCGTGCTTGCCATGCATGAATGCTCATGTACGCCATTACATAATCTAATAAAACGAAACTGACGCTTTCTTTCCTCTACTACCATACGAATGTTGTGTGTTGAAAGTACGCACGTTTGCTCCACTAGGAATGTAATGAAGCAGAAAAGGGTACAATTCGTGAAGAGACATTATTATTTATTGGCCTTGAAAGCAATTAGAGTGGAGCATCAAATTCACTTGAAATGTTTTCTCTTTTTACATGTGTCGAATAAGCCGAAGAAATGACAATTTTCTGACAGCCAATCGACCTTTGCAAACAATACGATTTGGGGGGAAAGTTGTTTTGAAATTCGACAACAGCTAAATTTGTTGGAAGAACTGCTTCTGAACCTAATGACATGAAAACCAGTCTAACAAAAAATGGTGTTATTGACATCACACTGCTTTATGACGGATATAAATTTATAAATTTTCAACCATAAAAAGTACGCTGTGCATACATGCACATTCTAGATTTCTGAAAAGAAACTTCTTATCGACACCCCCAATAGTGGGACAAGTGAATTTATGCTTAGGAATTTAGAAAACGACTCATTGAAAGCATGTCGTCTGACAATGCTGTGTTATTTTCAAAATGAAATCAGTGTACTCATCAATGGAATCATTTTTTGAGGAGATTTATGGCATCCAGCATGGTATCCAGGTATTTTTCCGGTATAATTTTGGTATCCCCATTTTACAGCATTAAATGCTGATAGATTCACTTTAGGTATCCGTTTGTTTTTTGCAAAGTATTTTTGAGGTATCCAGAAAGTATCTTTAAAAAGTAATAAATTACATCAATAATATACCTAAAAAATACTTTAGTCCAGGTATATATGCCATTAAAAGGGACCTATAAGATTCCTAGCAACCATTTAATACCTTTTGTATTTTATACACTTTTATTTTGTACACTTTTGAATATTGATCTACCATGTCGGTATAAGGGAATATATTGTTAGGTACTGTAAAATTGCTTTCATCATATAACATTCATTTAAGTGAATTTAGTTACAAGTGAAGGCTAGACTTATTGTTTATAGAAACCAGGAGCAGCTTTTGATTTTCACCAGTTAGTTCACGCTAAGCAGTATTTTCCTCATCTGCAGCCCATTTTAAGAATTTTTAAAGCCGTAGAAGTTTCCGCTTCATAAGTGTGCAATAATGGCTATAAACCCAGAAAACATTCGTGACAACGACTTTCATTAAATAATGGAAACTGTTTGGGGCATAATGAAAGACTAAACGAGTTGGCACAAAACACAATTAAACTTCACGCAGTGTTGTTCATATAGAATTCTGGTAAAATAACTTAAATTCAAAGTTAGGAGACTTCAACAAACACTTAGCATCACTTCAAACACAATGCATTTATATTAAACAGGGTAATTTCTCCCAGCTGCACCACTCAAGGCGAGACTTGAGAAAATCCTTGTGATTGCCAAGCGTGTAATTCATCGTGTAAAATTCACCTTTATTTGAAAATCTAAATTCTTGTTAATGGATGAAAGAAACTAAGCAAATCCAATAATTGGCATCATCCTTCTGAATTGAAGGAGTTCATGGGATAGTGGTGTTCTATCACATTTTCTTTGTATACGAAACAAGCATTTCAATCTGTAATCAATGCATATATTCCCATGTATCTTTCAAACATTTGCTGCCTTCTGTCAGCGGTATACAAAAGCTTTGGCATTCTACTTGTTTTCTTACAACAATTTGACATCTTCAGAATCCCTTTTTGCCACTAATTCAAAAAATGAAAAACTTAACCACTATCCCTGTCACCCCTTTATCGTCAAAGTTTATCAACATTCATACAATGGAGGGGTGAAAGGAGCAGTTCTGTAAGTCAAGTTTTTTTCCAATTTTTTAAATGCAAAAATGGAATCAACACGGACATATTGGACATATTGTTTAGATGTGTAAGAGTGTGGTATGTCTATGTAAAGTTTATACACATGTATCGGGTAGATGCATTAGTGGTCAGCCAGTTAACGCGAACATGAAGTTCAAAAGCTAATGAAAGGCAATTCTGGTTTTCTGAATTACTGCAAGTGTTATCTAGAGTAGCTTAGAATCCGAAAATATAAATTTGACATTATACGGATTGCATCCTCATGTATGTCAGCCATTACACATCCAATAGCCAGTTTAATCAGAACTGTAAACCAGTACACATAGTATAAAATACCACATGCTATTTAGCAGAATTCACAAACAAATTCTATATTCATCTCACTGACATTTGGAAAACCATTGTACATGAAGTTGGTACACTAAGGATAAAACCACCTTGGGCATTTATTGCATTCAATATTTTTAAGGTGTCATCCTCAACATCGCCGTCCACTTCATAAAAACTAAACATTTCTATTTTGGCCCAAGAGCACACCAACCATCAATTTAAATTTGCAGGTTCAGGATCATTTCCACAACCAGACTACATAATCATATTTTATTGCTGGGTTTTGTCCTCATTTGACTTTGATTTCTTCTCTTATTTTTTAATTGTGCCTTTCAATTCTGCACCTGCACAGCTTCCATCCTGATTTTTTTTGCATCTTTCTTTTATTTCATAAAGTTTTGGGAAGTTTTTGTGGAATGTAGGCAAAAATCGTTCGATTCTGCAAATCTTGGATATTACCAAACCTCGGAAATTCTAGTTTGTCTAGCTGGTTCTGACAACTAAGGAATCTATGGCATTCTGTTAACAATGCTTGAATTCAGTTAAGTGCAGTTTCTGCGTGCTCATAGCAACAATGGTAATTTCTGACGTGTTGTCTTATTCCTTTTCCTTATCATATACATGGTGAGCCACCACCGCGGTGCACCTCAAATAGCTTTATAACGTGCCACACTTGTTAGAATTTAACTATGGCTACATGAACTACGCAATGGGGACACATATCCATGTGCGTTTCGACGACATCCGAACGTTCCAAAAAGTATTTCAAATACAATGTACTAACATTTGTACTATTCACGATAGATGTGCAGGGTAAATTGCAGCTATGATAAAGACAACAAGCTGATTCCAAATCTGCCAAGACATCCAAGGTCGGAGAAAACATGAACGTGTTGTAAGCATTCGAAATAAATATGGACACCCCGAGAAGTTGGCTGCCCATCAATGCCTCCCTGATTAGTGCTCGGAAATCAACGGTATTTTTGCATTGCAGTGAAACTGGAAGCTTTGCATGACAGCCAAGCATTTACAGCCAACCACTGGGCATTACTATTCACATGCCAATTATATTATCCTTATCATATCTGCAATTTACACTACCTAACTATTGGGAGTGTGCAGCGAAAGGGTCGCCATCTAGTGGCAGTAAGCTCCCATGAAAGTAGGATACTTTCAGCAAATAACATGGCGAAATTCGGTAAACTCAGGCTCGTGGCCCAAAATAAATACAGAATGCTTTAAACACCAACAAAAAGTATTATTGGGTACCACAGAGTTAGTCAAAACCGTTAAAATAATAATTAGCGCATGCGTTTACGAGCTTATGTGGGAAAAATAAAAATTTCCCATTGCATTTCAGGCTTTTATCCTACTCTCGCGGCCATTAAAGTGGCTGCTTGCAGCGCCACCAGTGGCGTTGCACACTATTAATAGTGAATATTACAAATGTTAGTATTTGGAATACCTATTTGGAATGTTCAGGTGTCGTCGAAATGCACGTGTGCATATGCCCCCATTGCGTAGATCATGTTGCCATAGTTGGAATTTGACATGTGACAAGTTACAAAACTATTTGTGGTGCACCGTAGCAGTGAATCACCCTGCATAGCTGCTAAAGCAGAAATTAATGCATTTTCAGGTTATTGATGCATGGATAGTATGTTGAGTCATTATTTTGTATTTAGTGGCATTTTCATTTTACTGTTAAATAAAGTATAAACCTATAAAATACGTTTTTGTAAGGTTTTTACCATATACATGGTAAAGAGACTATGGCTTAGCACTGGATTGTTTCTACAGTAGTCGGTCATTTTAGCAGCACCACCTTTACCTATAGCTGACTACTGCATTCTTACAACATTTACATGAAACGAATGGGATACACAATTAGCCACAATTAGCTTCCATTTTGTCAAAGAGGCTATGAAATTCAAAGAATGGAGCATTTACCCATGCAGTAGTCAGCCACTATGGCTAACTAATGAATTCCATTGAATAAATTTCAATGCTCGCATGCGAGATTTTATACTGTCAAATTTTGAAGGATATACTTGAGTGTTTTGTTTTTAAACCTTAATAGTCCCTTCCCCATGTGCAGAATAAATTATTATTATTATTACTATAGTAATTTGAAATTCAACTGCTCAGTCATCCCCTTGAGTAAAGCTTTACCTACATTCCCATGCATTGTTAAGGTTATTTGTGAGCTAAAATAACTTATCAATAGTCTCAGATTAATCTATGTTAAGTTTATATTTGACTAGAGGTACCCGAGCAACTTCGTCTGCATGCGAACCAACATTTCATTTAATGTGATCAAATGTTAAAACGCACATTAAAATGCCAGTCACAGGTACAAAATATGGAGTACTTGTTTCCATTCCTTAGGTTTGATGCTTGATATACGCTATGTTTATTCTACTGTGTTTTTTGTACATGCAAGCCACATTTCAAGGATCTAGTCCTAACAGTTTAGGAGATGTATTTACCCTCCCCTCTGTTGAACCCCTTAGCGTGGGTAATACGAAAAAACACATATCAAGGTTCTTGGAACCTAAGGTACATGAAAGCAAAATTTCAAGGGTGTAGCCCTAACAGTTTGGGAGATGTATTTACCCACCCCTCTGTTTAACCTCTTAGTGGGGGTAATACGAAAGAAAACACATTGCTATCAAGGTTCTTGGAACCTAAGGTACATGCCAGCAACATTTCAAGTGTGTAGCCCTAACGGTTTGGGAGATGTATTTACCCACCTCTCTGTTTAACCCCTTTGCAGGGGTAATACGAAAAAGACTTTGTTAGCAGGGTTCTTGGCATCTAAGCAACACACACGGAAAATACACTGTATGAAGGTCGTAGACATAACGGTTTAGGAGATATGATTACTCCTCTTTTAAAACCCCTTCGAGGGGGACTACGAAAAAATCCTTTCTTAAACGGTAATTTTGGCACCCAAGGCAGGTACATGCAAAATTTCAAGGTTGTAGCCCTTACAGGTTGGGCTGTGCGTTGATTGTCTGTCAGTCAGTCAGTCAGTCTGTCACCTTGTCTCTTTAAATACATGTATATAAATAATTTTGACAACGAATGCAACACTCGAATTTTCTTTACCAAACTGGATCACAAATGATGGTTTTAAAAACAAATTCATTGCAAATTTTTTTTTTTGGCTAAAACTTGGTTAACTCCCCAGTCACAATCATCTTTTAGCCAAACCCCCCGTAACTTCATGACGCAACACTTAAAAGGTCCTAAATTAATGCATTAAAATTACCAACGGTATACAGTAGACCTTTGATTATACGGACTAGTCTGGACCAGGGGCGGTCCGGATGATTTAAAATCCGGATAATCGAAATCAATAAAAAGAACAATTATTTTTGCATAAGTTTACTTTAAACGAAAAAACACCGTGGTATGTTCATTCATCGTCGTCGATAAAACATAGACAGAAACAATGTGAAAAACAATGCATATTAATGTGTTGCAATGCACACATCAACGTTCACATCAACTTCGACTGTTTTAGAACACATCCGGATAATCGAAGCTCTACTGTACATGACATGAAAACTATATAATAGCTAACTGTTCTGGAAACTTTTTCAGTTTTTAAAGTTTCTGCTTCAATACAATATGTACATTATATATGAAGGCAGCAGACACCATTATAAAATTACTCATAGCTATTATGTGAAAAGAGAAAGTAATTTCAGACGTCACTAACGTCATTCATAATATTCAGTTACTTGGCTCGTATTTTCATTTGTTGACTATTGCCATATACTTGAAATGTAGATTCATATGAGTCATCAGCATAGCAAGTTTTTCAGCAACATTATTCGCATCGTCAAAAACCAATTACGGCATTTTTTACTTTATAACTATATATATGTTGCAAAGAATTTATATTTTTTCAACAGTGAAACTAGATTCCTAAGATATTAAAAAAGCTTTAACTTCATTCCAAGTGAAAAGCGCGAAGTTTGTGCTATCAAATTGCAAATAAAAAGGCAGGGCTGAAGTATGCTCGGAAAAAAGCACGAAGAAGGGGGTTCCTAAATTGGATGGCAAATGATTGAAGCTGTTATTTATCTGCTCGAAAATAGCATCCTTAAATTTAATTGCATTTATGACAATGTTCGTAAGACTTCTAAAACTGTAAGTGGGGTGAAAGGTTACAACGGCTATTTAGTTGCTGAAATAAAATAACATGTGCAGCATGAAAACGAATTTGGTGTCATTGAAAGCTACAGCATGACAGGCTGCAATTTTACTGCAGGTTTTGACATGTATAGCGTTACTATAGACTATACAGTATAACACTAAATGCATTGTCCATTCAGCCAAAAAATGGAACTGAACTTTTATACAATGCATGCAACCTATTTACAGGCTATTCTCATCAATCATCCCACATGATGTGGGGATATATTCGAAAATATAAAAAATACATTTCAGAAAATATACTGAAAATATTTCGGAAAATGCATCTGAAGAAGTCAGAAATTGGGACTTTAGCTATTTTTATTTATGTATCTAAAATTATATTTCTGGCAACATTTCCAAATATATTCTGACAGGAACCATTCTGACATACATTATAATAAGACGCATATTACATAAATGTAAAAGATTTTAAATTATCGTGAAAATATCCCAGATGAAATATAATATTAAAAAATATATTTCATGTTATAATCAAAAATATTTTTCAAATGAACATAATGTTAATTAATATATTCTTACAGGGTGGCCACAAAATTTTCATCAAAATTTCAAAACTTACTCGATAATGCATACACATTTTTAGTCATAATGAAAGTAAAAAGTTTAAAGAGGAAAGCACACTTTATTTGGTGTTTACAAATTTTAATAAGCAATTTTCAACGAAAAAGAAAATCAGAGCATTATCAAACTCAAGATGGCTGCTGCTTATTACACAGGCAACGTAGCTCTCTTGGAGGGTCTTTTGCAATGATTCTTCATACAAAACTTTTGAATTTCTGACCCTAAGAATCATAGCTTTGGGAATATCCTGAACCTCAGAAATTCCACCCATATCCTGAATACCATCATACAACTGCCTTTGAGCAATAAGAGATTCACTTTACAGATTTTCCACGACAGCCTCTTTGTTGATAGAGAAACTACGTTCAACAAATGCATTGCACCAGTCAAAAATTCGAACTTTTTTCAAAAAGCTCCACAGAATGCCTGGACCTGACCTGTGGCCACCCTGTCTTAAGTACACAAAAACATTTCTATTGAAATATAGTTTTTAGGTTATTTTCACTACACACACAAAAGAATACCTGAAAAAATATTTTGATGACTTAAATTATTTCCGATTATATCTGTGGGTTGCCAGCCATTTTTTCAACATTCACGTGCTTTGCAATGCTGAAATACCTATTCTTTAAGGCACCCCTGGTGTGGCTCAGTTCACTTCCTCAGTAGAACAAATGTAACAGTGAGAAAAATGCCCTTAAACAATAAATTCTCTGACTAAACACCTATATCGTTTATTCTCATCAAGACAAACATGTATGGAAGTTTTCAAAAGAGGGCTTAAGCCAGACATTGGGAATCACTCAAATGATCTGATGATAAAAACTTTAGCCTACATAGTCACTGCTCTTATGACATTGCATCAATACATGACTGCTTTTTCAACATTCAATTAAACGTCGCAACAAATTGCATGCAAAGTTTTGCAGGTAGCCAGAAGCAAACATCCCATGATCTGCACCTTTATACAGTGTTTCCCCGAAAATAAGACAGGATCTTATATAAATTTTTGTTCCAAGAATCGCTTTAAGGTTTATTTTAAACTTATTCGACGAGTACCACGTGTAAGTTAGATTCGTTACATAAAACCAGGATATCTCCTGATGTTCCTTAGAGAGAAGTACATTGCTTCTACACCTTGACCAAATGGGGGATCAAATCAAGTGTTTTCTGGATTCTTTTCTTGGACAGAGAATAAAAAGTTGGTGTAAAAGCTGTGCTGACCTTAATTGATGCATGTCTGGTAAATAATAATTATTTTTATTTAATACATGCGGAAGACTTTCATCTAGAAAAGTATAAAACTTATGGGTGCAAACAGTGGGTTGAAATGATATTTATATTGATCGTTGAATTCATGACAGATATTCCATATACTCATTCGTCTAAATCAAAATTAATCCAGCATGAAGTTTCTTAAAAATACAGCGAACACTGGCTTTGACAGCACTGGCCATTTGACGTGATTCAAATCAGAAGTACCAGAAGTAAGCAGAATCGATGAATAAACTAGTGTAAAAGAAGCCAGAAACGCAAACTAAGTCAAGCCAACAGCTAAGAAACGTGACTTTGAAAAATTCAGATTGATTGCTCCACATGAGATAGAGAAAATTCTCGTTAAACTCCACAAAGAACTAGCCCAATATCTGAGCGTAACGTGACAGTGGCAGATACAGCATAAACGAAAGGTTTGGGTTGACAAGTAAGAGCTGGATAGACATGTCAAATCAAGATAAAACGCGAATGTGTAGCTCACACCAAAGGCCTGACATCATTGTGAAATGAAAACATTGCAGGCGTAATCAATACATTTGGGAGTTCATGGTAGTTCCAATACAAGCGAGTATGTTCAGGATAAATAAACCCCAAAACAACAATGGGTTTAATAAAAGCTGTCACTACAGGTGTTTTGATGCATGGTAAAACTGCTAAACCTTACAGGCCTAACTGTGTGTATTTCATCTAAAATGTTGTAACCAGAAATAATGGTAATAAAAATGAGAGAGAGTGACTAAGCACAAAGGTCTTAGTCCTTATTGCTGGCTGCAATATTGAATGTATTGGTAATGCATTTAGTTTGTGGGCACCAATGGTGGATTTTGGTATAAGTTTTATTTCATTTTGGTTGAAAGTATTTTGTAGATCTGACTCCATTTAATTGATCAAGTTAACACTAATTTAGTTTTTTTAGGACAGCCTATTTTGGCCTGGAACACGTTTCTGGAAGGTATGATCCTACATGGAACTGGTCAAGAACATGTGGTCTCAGGTACATGTAAGTGGTAGCAGTGCAGAGAGGCTGAGAGAAGAGAGGGTGTCTGCTGTTGAGGCCTCTTATATAAGGCACCTGGGACAGCATGCAGTGTTGGCTGGGCTTTTGCTATGGATAATCCTTAGCAGACGCCACAAGTTACAAAAGAAAGGGGATGGCCCAATCTCCAGTTACAAAGGAACGCCTTAAGTTGGCCATTACTGTGGGATCGATTAATAAGTTCAAGGAAATAATCAGAGTGGGGAGCTTGAAAACAATTATGTATTTAACTGCGTTAGAAGGGCGAACTACTACTGTGTGTAGACAAAGAGTGACAATAAAAGTAGGCTGGACCCGCTGTAGCCGGATGGTTTTTTGCTTGCATGTACTTTAGGTTACAAGAACCTTGCTTATAAAGTGTTTTTTCGTATTACCCTCGTTAAGGGTTTAAAACAGAGGGGTGGGTAAATAAGTCTTCATAACCGTTAGGACTTGACCCTGTAACTAGCATCAAAACTCAAGAATGGAACAAATACTCCATATTTTGGATCTGTGACTGGCATTCATTTGTACGCTTTACCTAATTTTCAATATTTTGCTTGAATGACTGGCATTCTTTTCCACGATTGACGTTTGATCAGAATAATGAAATGATTATTCACATGCAAACAAAGTTGCACGGGTGCCGCTAGTATTTTTATACAAGCATGATAAACAAATCGATGGTTTTCCCAAAGTACGACCAGACGACACAATAATACCACTCTTATATGTAAATATTTTATTTTGATATTACTTACATTTTTGAAACTGAAGTTGAGTACTTTATATGGACAATCTGTAATTTAAACAGGTTTAATTTTATCTAGGTTAATGAAACAACTTCAAGCAAGGATGTACTGTACATATACCCAGGCTTGATTAATCTTGCATTACATCCACGGAGTTATTGATGTTTCATATTTCTGAATTAATTGAAAAAATGTCACTTATATTTTGCACTTCATCATGAATGCAAGAAAACTACATCAGGGAAAAAAATCTTTCAGTTTTATTAGGTGATGTTTGCTTTCATGCGAATATTAACTAAAATTAATATTAATAGAATTTGCATACAAAATTGCACAACCACATGCATTCATGGCTCGCATTTGTGTTTCATGTCACGATCCATTTCTGGATGTCAAATTCCAACGGCGAGAGCGACGTGCAAACGGCAATAACGACAGAAAGGACAATGAAATGGAAGCTAGGCAAATAATGGTAAGAATGTGAACTACTTTACGAAGTAAAGAAGAAGAAAAGAATCTAAAAAATAAACGCAGCAACGCCTCATCAAATGCATCTAATTTGATAGGCCTTTGAAATAATGCGCTTTCATTAAATCATGTCTCAAGTTTGAAAACAATTCAAAGAATTCGACTTGTTAGCTTGCATGGGAACTAATGAGGTTTCACACAAGGGAAACGTTGCTCATAATCACAAGGTGTGAGACAATCTGAGTCCTGAATAAGAGAGGGAGTAAGTTGCGCAGTGGAATGAAGGCGAGCAGGCATACCTA